>JAIUND010000119.1:0-114812 GCA_034699125.1 Gisinianus flammeolus | reverse complement strand
TTTAAAGGAATTACGAGAGTTAAGTTCTAAACATAGATATTTGCAAGCGTATTTGTTGATGCGATTGGTTGGAAATGGCAGTGGCGAGCGCAGCGAGCCAAAACTTTTTTGGGAGACTGGCAATTTAAATTTTTTGTCGACTTTTGGTGCCCTTCAAGAAAATTTTGTGCCCTTTTAGTTCAAAAGTGCCCCTTCAAATCAAAAACACCCTTTTCAAAAGGGCAAAGTACTATGTACAAGTCGCGAGGGCTACGTACAAGCAACTTGTACGTAGTTAACATGTTAAAATAGCCTCTGCTTCCTCATGCCTTTTCTTTTATACCCCCCCTTTTGCTTTTCCACTACAAGTTTGTGTTTTTGTTGCGCCTTAACTTCAATTTACAACTGGAAAAACTGGAATAACTGGAATAAGGAATAAGAAATAAAAATGGTATGCATATAATCGAAGTCTTCATCGTCGAATCCTTATCCTTATTTCAATTAAAGAGTAATTCTTTCCTTCATTTCTTCCGTCATTCATCCATTCATTCATTCAGTTGAATTTTACGTATACAGTTGAACTCGTACATCCGTGTACACACGGGAAATTCTTTTTAATGGGTAACATTGAGATCGTTTAACTTTTACTACCCACTGTCGATTCTCTTAACTCAACTCTCAACTCAAATGTTGAATATTGAATGCTCAATATGAACATGAACACAAGAGTCCCTGTTATAACTAACTATGATTCTCTCTCTCTCTCTCGATGAATACTTCATCATGTAATTAATTGTATAAAGTCGGGATCATTAAGACCTGTGTGTGTATTTGTATGTACAGAGTTTTCTAGGAAAGTTTAATTGGAGTCTGAATGTTTGAAAAGTATTCGAGAGTAGTCGTTTGTATGTATGTATATGAATGATTATGGGAGTTTAAGAGTAGAGAAGCAGTCTCAATTGAAGCAATCAGTAAATCATTCCGTTATGTTCCCATTCCCAGCCGTTCTCAAGACTCATAATTAAATCCAATAATAATAATAATGGTAATCACTCCAATTTCAATGCATTACCCGCACAAGGAAACAACTGGAACGGAACAAAGCCGTTATCCTACATGAGCCACTACTTTTCTCTCTCTCTCTCTCCCTATCCACTATATTATTATTACTCAAGGGACTTTCCAGGCTGACTATCCCCATCTCCAGGACATTTCCCACAACCTTCTTTGACCTTCTTTGAGTACCTCCAAATGAAGATGGCGACCCTTTGGAGAATCCTTGTCCAGGATTTGGTCCAGAATCCACATCTTCGAAATCTCCATGATTCAGGATTTCATTTAATTGCAGATTGCAGTTCATTGGTTAGTATTATCAGAATCAGATTACAGTTGCTCCAAAGCTGCTTTTTATTTTGACATACGGATAAATCACTGTAGGTATCGTATATGTAAAAATAATACAGATTCATAAAAATGTCAATGTCAACTAAATTGCTCAATTTAACTTGCATGAAATTATGGTAATTTAATTCACTCGAGTACCTGTAGATTGACAGATGCAAATAAACAAAAGTTGACCTTTGTCATGTTACAAACCGGAAGGTTTATTCCAAGACGCAAATAATGCTCTTGGAAGTCGTATTAAAGCTCAAGTAGCATTAGGCTAATATGTATTGGAGGATTTGTAGTCTTTATATGTAAGTAGTGGTAGATGTGTAACATTTGGGGAAACAAAAGGTGAAGTGACTGTAAGACAAGAGCGAGAGAGAGAGAGAGAGAGGTTGACTGTTGACTGCGTGAATACAAATTCAAAATTCAAACTGAAATACGTTGATGCTGATTAAGGAACGGGGGGGGGGGGAGGGTGACAAAAGTTAAGAAGTCAGACTTGCATATCGACCATCATTGTGTTGGTTTTGGAGTCTCAAGTTCCTCGGGAACTTGCTGGCTCAAAATAATGAAGACAGATAGACAGTTTTGTGATGCAAAGAGACGGAGATGGAGACGGGGAGAGAGAATAATGATTTCAACTGTGAACTTTATTCCATTGAATGGAGGAATTGTAAAGAATCAGAAGCAGGTAATATGACAGACAGGAAATCTTTTGTTCACATCCCTCCAATGGAGAGAATCCCTTGTTCATTTTCGCTCTATATATTCTTTATTCTTGTGTGTAGAACTGTAGAGTGTTGTAGTGTATACAGCCACTTCATACAGAATACAGATGCTCTCCAAGAAAATTATCTTGGGACGTTCAGTTTACTTTTAAATATTTACAAGGCACATCATCGTTTATATATATATATATTTTAATGCAAGGTTACACATCTCACATCTCCATTCAAACTACTCCTTTATCTACTCCGATTTGTATTTTTGTATTTTATACAAATTACCCCCCTTCACAGTTCACAACTCACAATTCACAATCATGTTCAAAACCCAAAAAAAGCTCAATATTTCTCATGTGATGGAATTCCCATATTGATTTCGTTTTTGCAAAAAAGAGAAGTTTAATAAAACTTTTCAAATCAACAACTACCAATTCCTAATAGTTCTCCTGAATGTTTCATCAACAAATATGGGATGTGAGAGAGAGAGAGAGAGAGAGTTCAAAATCAGAGTGGTCATGACCCATCTCTTCCTCTTTCATAACCGCTCATTCTTCACACACACACACATTGATTCATTTCATAAACGGGGCACGTAGTGTGTGCATTTGATTGTGGCTTGCTGGAGGAGATGAGGCGGAACGATACGTGCTGTCTCATTTGACTGATTCGCGATGGATTTCCTCCTCCTTTTCCTCTCCTCTTGTTTGTATACACAACGAACAGACTACAGACATTCACAGACTAGGTAGTTCAGGACAAACAAACTCAATAATCTATGAATTTCCACATCCCATTTATTTTTCCGTGTCATGAACACGTGCAATTTTTTTTATTATGACTTTGGATTTTTATTATTGTATATTTTATCATTTCAAAACGAAAAAAAAAAAAATTCAATTCCCCTTTGAACAGTTTTCATGCCCCATCTTCAATTGTACTCGTAGAGTAAAGTTTTAGAGTGGAGCTTGAAAAACAGGTAGAGACAGAGGGAAAATAATGTAATAAGTTGAGAGTCTGGAGCAGAGTTTAAACATAATTTAAAAAGATATAAGATATAAAGAAGCGAATGTAGACGGATTTTCAATGAGCCTCCACGAGTCTTCCTCAAACGTGGAACAAGTTGAAAAGTTACAAGAGAACGAGAGAAAGAGAGAGACAGAGAGAGGACACACAAGTTTTGCATTTTCTCTCCTGATTTTTCCGTTTCCCGTTTTTTCGTATTTGCTACGTGTGAGCGGGAGATGGATGGGGAAATTGAAAATTTGTATGAGATTCAAGTGGTGGAGAGTTGGAGAGTGTAGACGGGGAGACAGGAGAGAATTTAAAAAAGGGGGAGAGAGAATGAAGACTTTTGCCTTTCTTTTTTTTCTGCATTGCATTTGAGCACATTTGAACACTGGCTGGTTGGTTGGTTTGATTTTTAGTTTTCAGGCGACAGGCGTGAGGGTTTTCTCACCTTCGCACTTTGCTCGACGAACACACACACACATACATCGTCTTCCTCGTCTTTGAATAGTGAACAGTCAGCGTTTTCATCTTATTTGAGTTGGAGTCTGTCTGGATCTGGAATCTGGGGATGTAGATGTAGAATGTAGATTTTCCTACAAATCGTCTCATCCGTCGCTCTGTAATCTTACCATCAATATATTTTACATTTCTCAACTACTGGCAAGGCAATAAACTTTCACAGCCGCATGGCTTGTATAAAAAGAAAGACTCTCAGTCTACAGATACATATGACATACATCTACCTAAAAACAAGATATTCCGTCTTCTCATATAATTTCTTCCACTCTACACCATATTTAGATTCTATCAAATATAGTACTACGATATAGAGAAACAGAGATATATGGAAAAGCAATGAATTTCCTCCCTCTCTTTTTACTGTTTAACTTTAAAAACATTCCACATGAATGAAATGAGTTCATCTCATGAGCAGATTAAATAATTCAATCTTTCCCCCCTTTCCTTTTTCTCCCTCTCCTCTTTCTCTCCTTTCTCGTTAACTCAGATTCAGATTCAGATTCTCTCTCCCCACAGAAAAATTCAAAGTCCCAAATTCTGCAACTTGTAACTGCTCCTTCCTGCATTTCCTTCTCATCAAATATTATTTCATTCATTTTTTTTCATAATCTCAATCTCCTTGAAGATGAAATGATTTTTACTCAATTCCACATTTCCAATTAGGATTTCTTTTAAACACACAAATACGCAAGTCATTACATGCCGTTAAATTAATAATTACATGATGGCTTTCCAAGATTTCTCTCTCCATTTTCACTTCCCGTTGGGTTGGATTGGATGTTGAATGGGACTGTTCACAAATTGAAAATATCCGTTCACATGACACTCAATGCCCCCAAAAAAATGACTAGCTATATGAAAACTCAAGGGTATTGGGAAAATCCATTTCTCTGTCTCTCTCCGTCATTTAAGGAATGAAGAAATTTCGCCCCCTCTTAAAATCAAATTACGCTGTAAATTTCATGAGGATTGAATTGAAAAAACAAGTGCGGCAGTCATTTTCTCTGTTCTCCCCAATAAAAAATGTTGTCTAGTAAATGAAGCTCTAATTGAATTGACTGACGGACTCTCCTCTCTCTCTTTCTCTTTCCTTTCACCTTGTGAACTCACTTGGAACATTTAAAAACTCTCCACTCCCCCAAACAACTTTCCCTTCTCCTTAAAACGTTACATGTAACGTCAGGAGATCACTGAGCATCATCATCATCATTACATTTTTATACACAGTCACTCAGAATTGATCATCTGGAGTTGGGGGAAATAAAAATAAACTCACTGTTGGATTTCCTTTAGCCTTGCTCTCATATTCAGTGAATAAAAAAGATTACTCTCTCTTTTTCTCTCTCTCTCTTTCTCTCTCTCTCTCTCAAGATTCATAAAAGTTTATGATTAAAACTAAAATAAAATTTTGCTGAGTACTTTGTCGTTGATTCAATATATTTATGTAGGAGATGGAATGCCGTTTTTCCGAGGTGACATCTGCTGAACTCTTCCTTTGGAGCTGGAACTGGAGAGGAAAATCAGGGACGAAAAAAGGAATTTCCGGTGGAAGAGATAGCGCTTCAAAAGAGGGAGAATGCTTGTGGGGAAAGTGGAGGAGACTAAAGATGGAGCAGGGGGAGGGAGATGAAACGAGAGTTGTTGAATGTATGGTAGATATAAGAGTTTATGGCTTACATACGGAATTGAATTGATTTGTGACTTGAGTTGATTTGTGAAGTAATTCAGGGAAAAATGTGTACGGACTAGATGTATTTGCGTGCGTGTTAGCTGTGGGAATACATAAGAGAAACATGAAGAGAGAGTGAGAGTGAGAGAGAGAGACTTAGAAAGTGGATGGGGATGAGAGTTATGAGTAATTCCTCGGTCCAGTGACTCCATGAAGAAAATGAACTAGAGTTTTACCAAAGGAGCTAAAGTTTCACCAGAGTGCTAGAGTGAGCATGAAAATGCTGATGACAATGTAGAGTATTTTGGAGAACAGAGTGATTTAAACAGACGTCTATAATATTTCCGCGTATGTATGTACCAAAAACTATATCCACCATCTCTTCACTTCACGTTCCGCTCTATCCCCCATGTCCATGTACCGACACACAGAAAGAGAGCGAGAGAGAGAGAGAGAACTACACTGTATAGAAATTTCTACATTTTATACGTTCGCAGAATTTGGTTAGCTCGACCAACTCCATTTGATCATCATCTAGATGTACTGTTGACTTTGACAATTTGAAATATGACGATGTCTGCACTTTCCTTTTCCTTTTGAATAAGCATAAGCATGTTTCTCTCTCTCAGTCATATTTACATATATATGAAGTCCCCCATCTCTCTCTCTCTCATTTCGTTCTTCCTTTACGCTCCGTCGAGGTGTAAATTTTGAATCAATTTCGAAATTACTTTATTCCTCCCCACCCATACTCTCTCTCTCTATCTGGTTCTCATCAGTACCCCATGTAAAACAAACGTTGACTGTGGACTTTTGTTCAAGTCCTCTCTCTCTCTCTCTCTCTCTCTCTCTCCGTCGTCGTCTTCATCAGCAAATCAAGTTAATGTAAGTTAGCCTTCATGCTCCAGCTATAATAAAATCCAGATATATAGATTTTGTATATCTAAATGTAGATGAGATGCATTCATTTCCATCGAGATTATCCATACAACTCTTGTACTTGTATTCACATTCAACAGAGATCAACCCAGTAAATTACTTGTTTTGATTATGTTTTATTTCTCCTCTTCTTTCTCTCTCTCTCTCTCTCTCCCTCCCTTCATGTATCTCTGCATGTATATGCTATAGGAAATCTCTCACAGATTCACAGTAATCTATATTCATGGGCAACGTGTATAATGAGTTCATTCATTCCTCACTCGCCCACACTATACGGATATTCATGGTATTCATATTGCTATTACGACAGAGAGAGAGAGTCTAATCATATTTCTATTGTATTCGATAAAAGGATGATTATGATATGATAATTAGGGGAGAAAAGAGAGGAAACTCTTTGATTCCACGTTGATATTCCCAATCCATTCCTGAAATTTGAAATCGGGGAAAGGGGGAAGAAAAAGAGTCGTCTAGTCGAGCACAGACTTTGCTGATGACTGTCGGTACGGAATCAAACCAAGCTTTTGATTACCAAACGGACAGGAGTAGACGTATCTATATGTAGAGTGTGTAGAGCTATACTTTCATTTTAACTTTTCCCTTTGACTTTCTCGTTGCCTTCCTCACGCTTTCATGGTACACTTTTCTTTTCCCATTTTACTGTGCAAATCAGTGCAGTGTTGAAGTAGAAGTAGCAGGAGCATTTGATTTTGGTGTGTGGCTGTGGTTTGGGGATGAGGCTCATCATATTTTAAATGGAATGGAGTGGGTGGATGGATGTGAATGTGGATGGCAACTTGTTTTTTTCTCACCACTGACTTACTGCCTCACTCTCTCTCTCTCTCTCTCTATCTCTTTCTCTCCTTGAAATGACGGACGGATCTTGTTGGAGGGAGTGAACGGTAATTGAGATGTTGAGATGGAAAGTATTCGTAGTCGTATAGTCGTAGTTGTCGAACGAATACTCGACAAGTCGAGGAAACTCTACGCTTGGACGAAGTAAATAAATGATGATAAGCGATGTTGGATGGGAAAGGTGTGGAAATGTTGATAGAATCAATTGCTTCTCGTCCTCTCTTTAGCTTTAGCTTCAAACACACACGTCTATGCACGATGTTTCCCTTTCTTCCTCTCTCTGATCTTTCCCTCTGCCAAGCGCTACACATACATCATTTGTAAGCGTGTGTGTGTGTAAGAGAGAGAGAGAGAGAGAAAGAGAGAGCGAGAGTGTTTGATGATGCCAACAATGCAGTCTGAACGCGGTAGATCCTTCACTTCACTTTACTCTCATATCCGCTAGCATAGCTCAAACGCAAACGTCTTTCTCACAAACGACTTCCTCTTTTTTTTACCTTGTAGACAGAGTTGCTTTGGGAGTTTGCAAATGCATTGCGTCGCCCTCCCGAAGCGCCGCTTTTGCTTTCCCTTTCTCCCACTCTCTCTCTCTCTCTCTCTCTCTCTCTCTGTACATACAATGTTGCGAGAATACGAGAACAGGCACAAAAATACAGATATACAGACAAGCAGACAAGTAGACACACATGTGACGCACAATATAAATTATATTAGCTATTTTATTAAGACATTATTGGATTAGAATCCATTTACTTTTGAACATATCCAACTCATCATCATCAATTGTACTGATGATTCCTCTACATCTCATTTCCCAATTCAATTTCCTTTGTTCATAAGAGAATCTTCTTTTCCCTCTTTTTCCTTTTCATATCTCCGTCCTCTCATTGCTCCCCCGTTTTTTTTATCCTCCCTCTTGCTCAATTCATAATCCATCTTTCCCATCAGAAAATCCAAATACATTTAATCTTGAAAGTCAAATGCTTAGAAATCAAAGGGATGATAAAAAATAAAACAAATCCCATTCATATTTATTCATGGAAAATTCCAAAATAAATAAAATGTAAAAGAACACCCGACATGAAACTTCGAATATTCATTAAAACTCCAATTAGTTCCTTTGAAATTATACGATATTACATAGAAAGGTATTTTTTTCTTTTGTTCAATATCAAAATCATAATGGAAATGGGGAATGACTGAAGATGATTTGGAACAATTTTTGGAACAGTAGACTTTCAATGTAATGTAACGAACGTTTGGTCAATGGTTGTTTAAAATCATTAGATATATGTATAGTAAAATCCACTTTTCCCCCATTCTACATTCCACTTTCTCATGATTCCATTAGGATAAACTCCCGAGAGTCTATGTAGGTCATGAATTGTTTTTTGTTCCTTCTCTTCTCTCCCAACTAAATTTCCTGTACATCTCGAGCGCTCACACGATCAACTTTTAACTTTATGAATCTTCCTCTCACTTTCTCCTCTTTCTCTTTTCCTCATGACCATCATCATCATGACTCTAGGGCACTCTAGGCCATGATTTCCTACTATATATACATATACGTGTGTGTGTGTGTGTGTGAGTGAAGAGTGGTGCTGAGAGCAATTGCATTTGCCTTTGAAGAGCGTTTAGTTGGCCAAAATATGAACTTTGGTGAGGGAAACTATAGAGCGTGTTCAGGATCGGATTTACTCCATCCAGAATAGACTTGGATAAGGCTATCCGTTAGAAATGAGTTTCAGCTGCTGCTACTTCTCCTCCTTCTTTTGTCTTTGTCTTTTGTCTTTGCACAAGCAAAGCACAGAGAAAATGTTGAGTGGGAGAAAAGGAGACATGAAGTATCTAGGAAAAAAAAGAAAGAAAAAGACTGTACGTAATCTAATAGATATTTTCTAAGATGGGGGGAGAGAAAAAAAGTAGTGAACGTAAACTTTTTTGCGAAGGTAAATGGTGAAAAGAGGTGAGAAAGGGAAAAAAAGAGAAAGTGAGAGGAAGAGAAGGAGAGAGGGGGAAAAAAATGAAAATGTACACGAGTCTCCGAATTTCTCTCTTCACAATTCACATATGGAAAGAATAAATTTAATATAGAGAGAGTGGAGCAGAGGGAAGAGAAGGATACCTATGGATATGGAAGAGAATGTCACTGAATTGGCTCCTCACGCTCCTTTTAGTTGGTAGTACATGTGTAATAATGGGTGAAAAATCGGTTTGAATGAAGCAGAGGCAATTTGGTTTGAAGACCACCGTTTCCCAATGTGTGAGTAACAGATGGGCGGGAGAAAGTACAGAGAGAAAGAGAAAGAGAAAGAGAGAGAGAAAGAGAGAGAGAAAGAGAGAGAGAAAGTGTGAGAGAGAAAGAGAGAGTGAACAGAGTTTGCCAGCTGTGTAACCAACATTGTGATTGTGAAGTGGCTGGCTAGTTAGCACTCGCACTCACTCTCTTTCTCTTTCTCTCACACTCACTTCCCTATGGACTCATGGACAGAAAATCTTCTTTAGTCTCAAAGACTATTAACTCCTTCCACTTCTGTTCCTGTTCCAGTTCCAGTAAAAATATGCCAGACGACCAAAACGAAAGCCAGAACTAGGACGAGAACGAGGATAACGGCGGCTCTAGCAATGACTGGGACGAGAGAGAAAGAGAGAGAGAGGAAGAGAAGCGGGGGATGATGATGACTCCAACGACTCACTAAAGATATGACAAGGGAACATTAAATTGCCGCACGGTGGTGCCCATGGAAAAAGGCGTGATAGGTAGGGAGGAAGGAAGTTGGGAGAGAAGGGATCCCTCATCAATTTCATGCATGATTTATGGGAAAGAATTTTCAATATTGGATCTGTGGAAATATCCATTAATCATTTGAGTGGCTTCCATCCACCTCCCCACTTATAACTCACTTTAACTCGAATCAACCAATGAAACGAAAATTTCAGACAGAATTTAAATTCACACATACATTTACCCATCCACACGCACATACACGCACACACACACACAAATCCACATTTTCCTAGTCCTACATCTCCAGATCCACATTGGGAATTCCCCCATTACAATAAGTCATAATATAATATACCAATATACGATAAATATACAACAACTAACAAATCCCTCAGAGTCAGACCACACCACCATTTACATTCAACAATGGTTGAAATGGAATGAAATAAGAATAATTGAAAACTCATAAGTGGTGGAAAGGTTATTGCGAGAGTTGAGTTGGAACAAATGATGAGATGCTTTTGAAGAAGGAGTGATTTCATCTCCCTTCATTCTCTCAAATAGTAACTCTCATTTGTATTCAGAGACTCCTGGTTGAGTCGTCTGTATTATTTCATTGAATTCAGAGAGTCAGAGTCGAAACGCCCTGTGATTGAATGACAAGGCGAATTTGAACACGAAACGAAATTATATGGAGTGAACAATGGTAAATAGTCAAACTGCATTACAGAATGCCCATCCAAACTTACAATAGTAATGGAAAGTTGATTTCTTTTGATGGTACGGTTTGTCGCCATACATTGGAATCCATGTAAATACCACGACAGAAAAAAGGAAAGGCATGGGAAGGACGAAGTGAGTGAGAGAAAGAGAAAGAGAGAGGGGAAAAGTGCATGATATGAAAATAATCATGAATAAAATTGGAGGTTATCACTGTTGGAATCTATGTAAATTTAGTTGATTATTCCTCCACGCTGTAGGAGAGGAGAAAGAAAAGGAGAACGAGGGTAGGAGAGAGAGGAGAAAGAGGCTGGTGGGGAAGGATCCTCTGTCGAATACCAATGTGACTGCCACTATTCTTCCAGATACGAATCTTTAGTCAAAGTGTCCTCTTTTTCTTCTTTCTCCATTTACTCACAGAGCACACCCAGTTATTTCCCACCCAAAATTCTTCACCGTCGTCCTCCTCCTTCTCATCCACATCCTAATGCCACCATATATACACACACACACATATATACTACTTAACTCACAGCACTCGCTAACCTGGCTTCGACTTGGGCTTTGACTCAGGCTAAATCCCATCAGTCGTCTCTCTTTCTCTCTCTCTCTCTCTCCCTCTATCTTGTCCTTCTCTTCCTTTTCTCCACCCAATGTACGAACACCATCCGTGCATTATCCTTGAAGACTATCCTTTTCTCTTTGGGAAAATCTTGGAGAGTCGAAATCTTCCTCACACACGATGATTTCCATATATCGTATGTAGCAACTGGAATGGAAATCAACTGACTCGGAGTATTTATATCCAAACTCATCGTCAGAACGTACTTTGCCAACGTCAACATTTACTGTTTATTATCTCTTGTGAACCTTGAAAACTCTCATTTAGTTCCAGGCGGCTCATTCCATTACATTACAATTAACACTTCCTCCCCGACTTTCCCACCGCCTTTCCAAACACATATCGTACGTACAATGCTCGAGACTTTCTTTCAACCAATGTACATTGAACATCATTCCGTATTGTCTGTGAGTACACAGTAGTACTTATACACACACACACACATTGACTGTGTTATCATGTCCCTGTGTGTACTCACCTACAAATGGCAAGTCCGAGTGTGTGCTCGCATGGCATAAACACTAATCAGGAAGGAAAAGTACTCACGTGAGAAGCATCAGTTATTTCTAAGTAGCCTTGGGTGAGCTATTTATTTTCTTTTTCCCTACTCCCGCCAAACGCATACACACGGACATGTATCTGAAGAGGAGTGCTTGTAAGAAAAGTTGTGTGTGCTCACATATATTTATCTATAGGAAATTTGAGTGAGCCTTCTCTCTCGCTCGCTCTCTCTCTCTCTGTCTACAGATACTTACTACAACTTGCACTCCAGTTCTGACCCTAATCGTAAGTGACATGGTGATGATGAAGAGCAAACTAAAGAGTTTACGAGTCGGGAAAATTTTGACCCCAAAATGATTGTCTGTCAATGTCAAGAACAGGAAAGGCTATTGGTGCTGTGTATGAGTTTGAGTATCTGTATATACATATCGTATGTGTGTGTGTGTATGTGGATGGAGGCAATAGAGAGAGAATGAAACTAACGATAAGGCTAGTTAAATCATGTGAAATGTCATGTTCGCTCGTCGTCTTTTCCCTCGTGTTGTGCAGACTTGATTCTCTTCCCACTTCTCCATCTCTCCATTTCCCGTCCATTTCCATCCACTGACTCCCACCATGCATTTGTTCATTATTCACAATTTTCCAGTTGTTTCCACCATTGCTTTCTCTTTCCCTTTTCCTCTTTTGTATCCTCAACTCGACGACAAATACTCGAGAGTTGCTTTATGCAAATATCCACACATGTACAGACACCAACAAACACATGTAGGTACATCTACATACACCAGCGTGGCCCGACTAGTTACAGCTACAATCGAAAATACAACACGGTTGTTCACAATACAACAATTTTGTCTGAATAGACAAAGGGAAAGAAAAAGAGAAAAGCGAGCAAATGAACCTTGGCGCTGTGTGCACATTCAAGTCCATAGTTTCTCTTTAGAATTGAAAGTGAAAGTAAAATGGGAAAGTGGGAAAGGAAAGGTAAAATGTTGTGATTTGTTTAGATGGGAACAAATGAGTGGCGTGGAAATGCGAAGGAATACGCTATTTGTTTTTAGGTCCTTGGTGGAAAACGTTCCTAAGAGAGAACGGAAGAGAAAGGAAGGGAGAGAGATGAAAAGTCGAGTGTGCACATATGCATAGTTAATTAAACACACGCATGAATAATTATAAGCATTAGAGAGTCTCCAGTTTGGCATCTGCATCCGCTGATCTTCCTCAAGGGGCACTTTTTACACATATTCCCTCCATTCCCACATCTATCTCGTCCATTCCTCACCGCCAAGGAAAACTCACTTTCTGCACACCCAACTTCACACACATACCCATACACAAACCACATTCCACCATAAAATCTCAAGTAAGATACAAATGATGGAAAGATACTTTATCTCTTCCCACACCATTTTGTTTCTTCAAGTTACTTTCATCCAAACTCCCTCCTCCCTCTCTCTCTCTCTCTTGTCAGTACGTGTTGTATACTTAAACAAACTCCTCTACACGGATACATCCAAATCTTTTATATAAGAGAATCCTCGAGAGTGGAACACGCATGCAGATCTATAGTCATTATATTGCTTTATCAAGCTTAAACTCATTGGTTATTCCGAGCTTCCTTTCTCACTAACTAACCAAAAGATTCATCGTACTTTTCTCTCTCTCTCTCTCTTTCTCTTCAGCTTGACTGCCATGTTGGAGTTGGTGGGTTGTAGGCTTTTCTATTCCCTGTACAGCATTCTCTCAAATATAACTCATATTCTCTATTCTCCCATTCTCCCCTCTCTACTGATGCTTAACAATCATTAGCCCAACCTTTGATTAGACTAACAACTTAACTCAACTTAACTCATTTAACCCCTTGGCTTTACCTTGATTTTTTCTCTCAACTTTAACGGACCAAGTTTTTTTCTCCCGTGCGTACTTTTCCCTTTTCCCTTCGCTCGCTCACTCTTGCTCTCTCTCTCTCTCTCCCTCCCTTTCTCTTTCTTTCTCCCTTTCTCTCTTTCACTCTCGCCACACTCAAATTACAAAACTTTATTGGCTCATGTGAAATCGGAAGGAAACTACTTTGCCTCTCTCTCTCTCTCTGTGTCTTGCTCTCCTTCCTTCGCTTTCTCTCCATGGAGTTTTCCAGTATGGGGTCTATTATCTGAGACTGAGTACAGGCCATAATTGTCCTCTTGTTCTCTTATGTACTCCACACTCAACTCGAGATTCTAGATCCAGAGATTCCAGCTCCAAGAGTCTGGAACTGAAAAGAAGCTCTGGAAAGTACAAGGAGGATGGTGAGTGCATACAGGGAAAGAGTTTGTGGAGTGTGGATTCCAAGAGATGAAACTACATATAAGTTGACTCGTACAATTTCCTCCCATATATCACATTTTTATCTGTGTAGAGTTATGAATGAGTGAATGGAGATATACGTGCCAGTGATCCTCCTCCCCGAACAGATACCCGAGTTTACATTTATTATTATGAAGAGAATGAGAATAGGGATGGGATGGCATGGCATGGGGATGTGATATGAAGAAATGTGTGGTTCTCGTGTGTATGTGTGTGTTGGTATGTATGTACATGAGGAATATAAGAATCAGAATTTGAAAGGAAAGAGTGAACATTTCCTCGTCGTGTGTCTTTCTGATTCGTCTAGTGAAGTTAATCGAGTGTTTTATCGAATGCAATTTGATTTCCAGTAATTATTGTGAATGTTGATTACTACCTATATAAATATATAGGTACTTTCTCTTTTTCCACACCATAAAATGTATTTAATCACCCTTTTAGTGACTTTGGCCCGGTATGGCCAACTCGTATTCTACATTCAAACTCCACATTTCACATCTTCGTCTCTCTTGTGTTCCATCCTCTCCCATTTTCTCCCACATCTTCTTTTCCCCTCTCTCTCTCTTTCTTTGGGTATTCAAGGAGAGATTTTCATTCTTCACCAGCATCTAGCATCTAACATCCAGATAGTTACATTAGAATCATAGAAATTCCACCATTAGATGACTACACAACATCTCATTAGACTCCATTCTGAGTCCAACAATAGTCTGCAGTCTACACAGTCATCCCAATGACAACGACAACGACAACTCCAAGATGCATCTATAAAGAAAGAGAAAGACACACAAATATGCACTTATTACTCGCTCATGTAAATCCGAAGCTCATGTTGACTGCTGTGGAGTGTGAGTTTCAGTTTGAGTGCGTAGAAAGTAGACTCCCTTTCTCTCTCTCTCTCTCCATATCACAGTTAAATAATCAATTGTCCAGTACATATATTATAATACTCCAACTTCTCTCCCTATCTTTGCTTTCACTCTTGCTGTTCCATCCCAAAGACTTTCCTTCCCTTCTCTTTTTTTACGACAGCATCACCATCAACTTCACTTTCCATTCTCAGAGTTGTGTTTGTCGAGTTTCTTCATGTACTTTCCTCATCTTTCTCTTTCTCTCTCTTGCTTGTTCATGTACTTTTTCCATGGTGAGTTTTCAGTAGATGGAGAAACTATTTTTGTATCGTTGTCTGCGAGTTTGTACTGGAGCGTTATTTTATATTTTATATATCATCCAGTTTGGTTCCTCTCTCTCTCTCTCTCTGTAGGAAATGTATAAAATTCTATAGGGTTTGTCGTTCGGGTAGTTCCTGGAGTTGTACTTGTACTTTTACTTGTGAGTATATGGACAAAATGTTTTTTCATGATAAAGATCACATGGAATAGTAGAAATGCCCATTCTTGTTTTTTCTTCTCTCATCTCATCCCACGTCTCACTTGATAAAACATGTATATATCGAGTATGGAAATGGAAATGATGGGATTGTTGGATGTTAGAAGGAAATATGAAGATGTGAGATGTACGGCTGTCATATTTGTGTGTTTGTGTGTGGGTTTGGTTTGTTTCCTTCTTCATTTTTTTTTTTGTGAAGAAAAGCGAGACAAGTGAACGTCACCCTTTCTCTCTGTCTCCAACTTCAGGTAGATGAAGATGCAGAGAGGGAAAGGAAGGAGAAGAAGAAGAAGAAGAAGAATGGCAAGAGGAATGTTGGTGGGTTGGTGGAAGAAGAGGAAGGAGATGAAGAAGACCTTGAGGGAATGACAGTGAATGTGTCCTTTGAGATAGTTTTTCATAAAATTTTATACGCGGTCATTCGGGCATTTTACACAGTGGCAAGTAGTACGACGAGGACGACGATCAAGAAGAAGACGACTGGAGCATCTGCAAACGCAAACGCTGAATCAGTCAACTTTTATAGCAGCCGGTTTGGGGAAGCAACTTTATGAGAAGACAATAATTTTTCTCTGTTCTTCTTCCTATCTCTCGTCTTTTTTCTTTTGTATACTTTTACTTTACTCAAGCTTCCTACGTAGTACGAGGATATACGTGATACCTACTTGAACTATATACACAGTCTCACAAAAAAATTCCGGGGAAAAGAAATAAGCAAGCACCAACTTTCTTTCTGTCTTTCTCTTTCTCTTGTATTTTCTCCAAGTTGCTTCTTATTCTTCTCAAGTAAGTCTTATCCAGTCTAAAAATCTTTTCACCTCTCCATTTCTCTCTCTCTCTCTCTCTTTCTACATTTATTATATGAGAATGAGGCAAAGGACACTGAATACTGAATAGTCAAAACATTCTTTGTCTTGTCATCTCATCTCTTTTGTGACCCAGTTTGTTTTTTTGAAGATTGTCTCGAGCTTTTGTTTTCTCCACTTTTCCACTTTTGATACACAAATTGTAAACTGGGGCATTGCCGAGACAATGACAAGACTCCTCCTTCTATCTGTATTTGATTTTGACTCGTTTTAAAAAAATCCCATCACAAACTTTGTCTAGTTTGTTTAAACTCCTTTTCTCACCGTTACAATTTTCCCCGCAAGAGGATTTTGATGCTTTGCTTTGCAGCCAAGTCCTATGAAAACTACAGTAAAAATAGATTTTGCAAAACTCTGTATACTGCGGACATTAAAAAATTGGTTAAATTGGGTTAGTTAAAATCTAAACGTTAATAATGTATAAATCTGGTTCTCAATTTTGTTTGGTGAGTTTTCCTTATAAACAAAATAAAATAATACTAAAGTCTTTTGACCTAAATTTGCTCCAATTCAAATATTTAGATTAAATAGCTTCGGTTCGCATGCATATGATATTTTTTTTATGTATGCACAAATGAACGAATGAGAGGAATTTCCCAAGTGGCGCGTGACTACATTTAATGAGTGAAGCAGAAGGAGAGAGAGAAGGACATATGAGATTTGAAATAAAATAAATATTGTGCACATTTTCCAAGTCCTCAAACACGGGATTGAGTTTCTGGGAAATCTGAGAGTCTCAATCTTTTCCAATGGCAAGGAAAAGTAGTCATGATAATTTAAAACGTAGATCCGAGATTGCTTTCACCAAATTCAACATGTTGGTCTATATCCGTACAGGAGTGAGTTGAGCTGGTGAAGGAAAAGACTCCTTGTAAAAATAGAAATAATTGGAAAAACAAGTTGTGATTTTGTTGAACTGCGATGGCGTTTTTTCTGTATCTGGTTGAGTACGAGTAATGGCGATGGCGTAAAGGGTGGGTATTTCTATAGGGCAATTTTGTGTGTATACACACTCACATACAACACGGGGGGAAGGAGAAATAGAACGAGAAGAGATGTACATAACATAGGTAGGTGGATCTGGATATGCGTGTGTGATTGTGAGTATAAGAAAGAAAGAAAAAGAAAGATATAGGCGGTAGGAAGGGGGGGATGGATGGATGGTGAGACCATCTGGAAAGCTGTCATTTTGGGTAAACGTGAGAAAATATGTAGAGGAATGATTGCAGTGTGGTCTGATAGCTCAATCCCAAAGGTCATATACGCTTCGAATCAATCCTGGCACCGAAACCTCAACTACATCAACTATTCATAGATACCTACTTTCTCTCACTTTCTCTCTCTCTTTCGCTTTCTCTTTGATTTGATGGACTCTGATGTGATTCCATTTGAGTTTCTCTCTCTCTACCTCTCTCTCTGTCTCTCTTTACCTCGTTCTCCTTGATACATTTCATGATTCTTCTTCCTTTCCTTTCTTTCTCTCTCTCTCTCTCTCTCTCACTCACTTTGTGTCTGTCTGTCTTCCTCACCGCACATTACTCACCTACACCAATCTCACACGTAGTTACAATAACATGGAATTCCCAACGACGACGACGACGACGACGACTCCAACTCCAAATTATAACTGAAAAGGAAATTATATCAAACATCCAAATAACATTGAGAATACAAATGAAATGTGTGCACACAAATCTGCATACAGACTCCATACAAGGAAAACAAAAAGGTTTATATTATTGACTATTGACATTCCTACTTTGGGATTCGGTTGAATGTATTTTTTTTTTGTTAGGGAAAAAAATCCATCGTATTATTTTATGCTCCCCTCCAGTCCACAGTCCACATGCACAAAAAAAACGTTCTCTCGATGGAATGAAATGTAAATGTGGATGTGGAATGGTGAAATAGTGAAATGATAAAATGGGACAAAGTAAGAGTCCCCGAGTTGGAGGGACTTTCCCCGTTTCCCGTCGACATTCGAGAGTCGTATTCGTCGTCGTCGTAATCGTAATAAGGGTGTGATTTGTATTGATGGTAATCGAGTTGTTGCTGGAGAGTGTGAGTGTGTTGGTTTACTCATAGGTTGACTGCCTTTGGGCAAACTATTCTCACTTTATTCTTCTATCCGCATTGGTCACCAAACACTACTTGTTTTCCAGTCCACTGAAAATCCAATCCTAAAACTCAAACTCGTACTCAAATCCACAATACTTTTCTCACTGCTTCATCGCTAACCCACATCCTCCAATTCCAACTGTATGTATCTACTGTTGTATAATACATATACGAGCATAGATGAACTATAAATACAGTCGAGACTGTACATAAAGTTGAGACTTTCCCAGCCTCCAATTGTAAAGTGGGAACCTTGAGCCATTCAATCAATGCTCAAGCGTTTCCCTGACTCCAAGTCGTCGTACATAACGTTTACTTGCTCTTCACATCTTACAATGATCCCATTCCCAATATCACAAATGGATATTCAAATCCAATATTTTCAAATTTTCTCTTTCTCTCCAGCTCAACTTTTGACAGCCATTATTTAAATTTGACTCGACTCGACTCAACTCGTTCTGAGAATTTCCATTTGTCGTTTTAAATAATGGATTTGGAGAATTGAAATTATCAAAGTGTTGGATTTTGCCTCCAGTCTTCATTCCTAATCACAAATTACCAAATACAAATTACGAGTTGCTGATGCTGATGAAATAAAATTACCACCAAAATCAAGTAATTAACGCGTTTTGTCGACTCCCTTGAAAGACTATATGTATCGGCTCTTAACTAACTATAAATACCGTAATAATTAAAATAAATAAATGTAAATCCGACATGCGGAATTTTTCTGTACTGATTCAACTGCATTGCCACAAAATTTAAATTTAATTGATCCGGTGGTTGCAGCTAACAAAGTCAGCAGAATTTGGAATGTGTCCGTTTCAAACTTTGAATAAATTTGACACAACTGGAAATGGAAACTAAATTGTCAAGTTGTTTTTGATATTTTAGTTGTTTCTTAATTTCAGTAGATGGACACAAAAGTTGTGAGTGTAATGAAAATTGAAGGGGAGAACAAAGATTGCAAAGGATTATCTCTTGGAAGGTGACGTCCAGCAGTCTAAATATTTAAAGAGATGAACTGTGTCTGTGCATTTTCTGTATTGGTAAGGAGTTTGAGTAAATGGGTGTGAGGTAAATGAAGGTAAATGAAGACGCTCTTCTAAGAACTAAGAACTGAAACTGAGACAAACAATATTTATTTGTCGTTTCTTCAATTTGGTCGAGTCTCATGGTTCATTAGACATTCGGATGAAGGGGGGAAAAAACTATTCCTGGTCTCCGTCTTTCCATTTATTTTCCTCGTTATTCTATCTCACTATCTGTTCACTTTACAAAATGTCCAGATATCTTTTGTTCACACAGAAGTAAAAGGGACGGGGAAAAGGAAGAGAGAAGGGAAAGCTAGGATTCTCATCACGTTCTAAATTATTTCATGAGTCATTGCTAGTTTCCCCCATTTATTTGTTACACGTGGATAAAAAATTACTGGGAGACTTGAAGACAATGGCGGAGGAGGTACTTGGTGCTTAGTGTGTACTTTGGGTCTAAACTGAGGAGAGAGAAAATGGCAATGGGGAAATGGATATTTAGAAAATATTCCGAGTAAATTGTAAGAGAAAGAGTGTAAAAAAGATCTTTCCGCGCGCTCTCTCTCTCTCTCTCTCTCTCTCTCTCACGCGTTTCCCTTTTTTCGCTCTCGTTTTGAACAAGCTACAGCTTTAAACTTATAACTCACCTGAGCTCCAATCTACAATTGAGCGGAATTGATGGGAAAGTTTTCACAGAAAGAGAAAGAAGAAGAAGAAAATGAAAAAAGGGAGGAAAGTACACAGAAGAGAATTTGGGAGTAAAGAAGAAGAAAAAGAGGAGACAGAAGAAAGGGAATGTGAGTGTGAGTGTGAGGCTTGGGTGGTGTGGAGGCTCATGGAATTTCAGAGAGAAAGAGAGAGAGAGAGGAGATAGAAAATAAAAAGAGTTTCGGGCATAACGATGGTGGTGGTCCGTTCTGTAAGTTTTAAAACTTTTGAAATCCCCGTAGATTAGGTGAGGAAGTAGAAGTAGGGAAACCCTTTTGGAATTCTCTTTATGTTGAATCCCAACACAAAACTTTTTGCATATGTCAACATTTTTTTTCTTCTTCGTCGCCCTTCTCTTCGTCTTCGTCGTCTTCTTCTTCTTCTTCTCCTTCACGTGTTCCCCTTTCTTCTCCTCATTCTACGAGTAGTCCTCTTCCCCTTTCGTAAAAGATATTATACATATTTATGCACTCAACGGAATGTCTGCCATCAACTTGATTCCCTCGTCGTAACGCCATATGCCAGCTCTCAGACCAAAACATATATATAGACACATTTACTCGTACCCACTCACACGCACACACACACACCTCACACCTTCACAAATAAAATACTTTCCAAGCAAATCCATTTGAAAGTGGTTTCCAGTAAAAGACAAGTGAGCGGTCACTCTCTCTCTCTCTCTCTCTTTTCAGCACCATTCCATTCTATCCAAACAGTACTAACTCAAACATTCGTTTTACATTATTTTATTGTCATCCTCCTTTTATCCCGACCTGAACAAATCCCTTTCACTCGGTCTCCTCTTTCTCCTTCCTTTTCCGTCTCCTGTCTGTATTTCTGTATCCCCTTGTTCACACAAAACCCCAACAAAATCCAAAAAAAAAAAAAAAAGATTCTGATAACTTTGATAACGCATCAAGCTACTAACAGAATTCTATAAATCTTTTCCCACACTCTCAAATCTCTTCATTGCATAGTCAATTTTATTTCTCCTCCTTCAACTCTCTCTCTACCTCTCTCGCTCTCTCTTTCTCTTTTGCTCTACTACAGATATTTGCTATTTGCTCCCATGGATTTCCGTCTAAACCTTTCTAAACCAGTTTTCCATTCTCTCTCCAGTGTTTCACTGAAGGGAATCTGGGAATCTGACAATTTAACCTAACTTCCCTCCCTCACACGTTTTCATCTTGTTTACTTTAAACGATTTACGATCAGCTCCCTTTGTGGATGCTAAATCTGACCCGAATTCCTCTCAAAAAATTATCATTTGTTTAAGTCAAAATTATTGCTCTGAACGAGAATTTGCATTCAATTTTTTTGTATTTGTATTTCCATAAATAATTCTATGGAAAAGGCAACTGCAAATCTCTCACAGAGAGCAAGAAAAAACTGTTTTCCTTCGTAAAGAAACACACAAGTTTATTTATTTAGTGGGAGGATGGAAGATGGAATTGTGAGGTGATTGCTCGTTAATGAAATTACAATTCTATCAATTCAATCAAATGTTAATTTGAATTAATTCCCTAACATTATCTTTTTTTAGTATTTACTGCACGCTCCTCTTCGTCTTCGTTCGTCTGAGAATTCCCTGTTTGATCGTGAGAAGAGACGTTCCCAGTTTATTTTGTATTTTGTGTATTTTCGCATTTCGTACTTCGTACCATGGACGAGAATTCGGTACGTGCCACGCGTTTTATACAGAGAAGGAATAAAAAGATGCAGACCATATTGGAATGAAATGGGCATAGGGAGAACGAGAGAGAGAGAGGAAAGAGAGGAAAAACGTATTTACTATTTACCATTTACCATTTACCATGCAGAAAAGGGAAAGAGGAAGGATTTTCTTTTATTTCAGGTTAATTTGATGTAGTTACAAATCTTAGTGAATATACATTGATAAATGGATGGAGTAGGCAAAGAGAAAAAGAGATGGTAAGGAGATTTGGAATCTCCTCTGGAGTAATAGTAGTTGTATGTAGTTGTAAAAGTAGCGGGAGGAGTAGTCTCCTCGTCTTTGTTGAGCAATTGAGTTTGAGATAGGGAATTTTTGTTGGATGTTGTTGAGCTTTGATAGAGATTTATAAGATAAAATTGAGAGTGAGTATATTCATTATAGGGGCACGTACATGGAAGTTGATGCTTGTGTGTGAGTGAAAGTGAGTTGAGTTGACCTAGTTGGTATTCTACGATGGGTAATTTAGTGTTGCTGGCAGGGTCTTCTCTTTCAGCCTCTCTCTCTCCCTGCCTCTCCCTCTCCTCGTTCTCTCTCTCTCTCTATGTTTCTCTCGGTCTCAGCCTCTGTTGGAGTCTCATCTAGTAATCAATAGGAGGAAGACGGCTTGCCCAAATCCCCGCGCAATCCGAAATAGGAATAGGCAAGAACAAGTGTGGCTGTAGCATAAACTGTAGAAATGTGAGGCATGCAAGGGAAGTGTTATAGCGCCCAGGAACTTCAAACCAAAATCTACTACTACAACTTCTATTACTGTGTATGAGAGAGTAAGAGTGAGTTAGTGAGTGAGTGAGTGAGTGAGTGAGTGTATACTACCTCATCTGCTACTTTTTTCCCTCCACGGTTTTCCATGCATACCATACCAGCTTCATATCTGCATCTTTCCTCAATCCCCATCCACATCCACATTCAGTCTCAACTCCCGACTAGAGTTTTCCAACTTCTAACACTTTGATCTATTTTTCATTTCTCTCTTTTTCTCTTTCTCGCTCTCTCTCGTGCTCTCTCTTCAATTTAAACATACTTGCCTTGCTTGTCAATCGTTAGACTCCCTCTTGCTTAACAATGAAGTCACTTTTCGTCTTCTGTATGGGCCAAAAGAGGAAATATTATGGAAATGTTTTCTCTCTACTTTACTCCTTGTTTGAATATCGGCCGGTTGGTTATTGCATGTATAATTAAAATGAGGTTTTGGGGAAATACAAAAACTTTTGTCTGTCCTCGTCTCTCGGCCTATGTAAACTAATACTAATACAGAGACTCCACGTGAACTCTACAGCCAAGGTGTAAAGCAAAAGAGAAAGAGAAAGAGAGAGAGACGCGGACGTGAATGAATGCCAGAGTGAATTTGATGCGTCTCCATCTCTCTTTCCTATTTCACTTTCTCCGTCTCTTTTTCATATTAGTCATTGATGCATTCCCTCGTTGCTCAAAATCACTCTCCAAATTTCCATCACATTTCAAAATGGCGAGTCGTCGGGAAACCAAGTTTTTTTTAGCGAGGAGACTTGAAGTGAAAGTAAAGGGTAGTATATACATATACTTCTCAAGACGGAAGGAAAGAAAGTTGAAGAAGAATGGAAAAAAGTGAGGGAGAGAAAGTATGGGATGCACAGGGACGAAATACGCAACAACATGGAGAGAGAGAGAGTTGGCTCCACACAGAAAGGAACGCACACAGACATACACACACTCCTCACAAGTTCCAATTTCAAACTTGCTTTTCCTTAGATAAATGTTGTTATGATACTTAAGAAGAGAAAGCGGCGGTGGCTCATAGATAGAGAATGTTCCGACTTCCATGTCATGTTTGTTTCTATCTAGTCAATGCAATGTGTAGTGGAGTCGTCAGCATGGCAGAGAAAACGAAAGAAAGAAAGAGAACAAGTGAAAGTAGCTATATATTCATTTATCCAATCTCAGAACAAGTCTTTTTCAGACTAACTCTTTCTTTTCCTTCTTCTCCTACTCCTCGTTTCTACCCGTTTTGGTTACTTTGTCTACTCGTATGTGTGTAGGAGAAGCTGGGAAAACCTTCTCTTGCTGGTAGCTCCAAAGTATTATATCTCAAGAAAATACGAGCACACATCCAAACGGTGCATAACATTTTCTTTCTCTTCTCCTTCGTCTCCCTCTCTGTCTTGGTCTCTGTGTGTGTCTGTACTCCGCCTGCCTCCCGTTACTTGATTCCTTCGTACAATCATTTATCAATCTTCAAGTCTGATCACCTCTGCCGATTACTCTTTCTCCTCGTCTCATTCAATACTCCCCTTCTATTGGCTCATGACTTTTTTCTCCTTGCTTTCTCCTTCTCTCTCTCTCTTCCCTCTCTTTCTCCATCCAAACAACAATCGAGTATCCTCTGTAACAACCAAATCTAAAAAGTCAAGGAGAAGGAGAAAGCAAGCTCTAGGGAAGTAAGTCTCTCTGTGTCTGCACATGTACATACATGTGCGTATACTTAACCAGTTAGGAACGTCTAACTGAAATTTTTTATATAATGTAATGAAAGTTGAGAGCATCAGGAAGAGAGGAAGAAGAAGAAGAGAGAGAGAAAGAAAGCGAGAAGTTGTCGGTCGGCCATCGTCGAAGCATTGGAGAATCTACGTGCTGACTAGAGAGACTCTTGTCATGTTCTCTTTATACACTTGCCTTAATATAAATTCCCTTTATATCGAGATATACGTGATGGGTGTGGGTGTCTCTATGTGTATGTGGAGTGGAGAGAGCAATTCCTATTACGAGAAATAGTCCACCAGTGCAAAGACCAATATAAATACACAAGAAATGTAGCCAAGAGAGAGAGAGAGAGAGAGAGAGAAAGTGAGTAGCTAACTTTTACTTTGTATTAAAGTCAGTGGGTATCTATCTGTGAGGGTTTTTCGGAGGAGTCGAGAGGAGTTGAAGGAGAAAAGGAGAAGAAGACGAAGGCGTAAAACCAGGACAGGAACTCTATGAGCTTTCTCCTGGATTATCAATAGATGAAAGTGAAAGTGTGAAAGCCCACGGAAAGCTATTTTCTGTCCTTTATGAACACCGATGAACAAGAACATTTTCCACTTTCTCCCCCGTCTCTCTCTCTCGTCTATTTCTATTTCGAGTCCCGACTCCAGTTCCAGTTCCAGTTGACTCTCGTGATTTATCCATATGTGAATGGAAGAGTTGACCTCAATATCCGGCGACTTATTTGGACGATGAGACAAGTGGATTTCTTCCTTTCAAATTCAAAAGTCCAAGTCAAACCAAGGGAAGCAAGTATGAGGTTTCCTAGTTATTGTTACGCTTATGCTCTCGCTTATGAGATGGACTGGAAATATACAAAAGATCGAGAATGAGTAAAGAAATAGAGAGAAAGAGCTCAGGCATAATTCCACTAAGTTTGGAGAATGAGTGTGTGTGTGTGTACGCGCTTATGTTAGTTACACTTTTCACTCGGTGACTTAAAGGCGACTCTGAAATTTCCAATTAGCTACTATGGGAGATTAAAAAGTTAAACATGCTCAATGGTAATGGTTTGGCAGGGAGTTGGGTCCCAATGTACGTAAAATGTGTGCGTCCGTATGTATTTGTAACGTAACGTATTATAATGGGATGGGATGGAAGAGGCAGAAGAGAAAAGGGAACCTAGTACTTTCATTCCCAGAGCACAAAAGAGCCAATGTCGTTTTTCCTTGTACTCTTATTCCTTTACTCGAACTCGTACCAGTTCCAGCCTACTCCTGCCGTTTTCCCAACTCGACCAGGGAAAGCTCATTAAGGAAAGGCCAGCGAGCGGTAATAGGAAGAGGAGAGAACAGTGAACAGTGGAGCAGTCACTACAGATTCCCTCACATACATCCACAGTCCTTCTCGTACTGAAACAACATGAACCTGTACCTACATGTGAAAAGAGAAGGAGATATCTCTTTGTGTGTATGTGTGTGTAGAGTGGAGACAGCGATATAATTTACTTTATGGCTCGATGGCCATTATGAAATAGGTGGCAGAAGCGAGTCACTAATTAAAAATGTATGGAGCGTGGGCGAAAGAGATTATTAAGTGAATGTAGAAATAATGAGAAAAACTCTGACTGGTCTCTGATTGTATTGACTAAGAGGAACCTCTACACACACCCACACACACTCACACACATCTCTGTCGTCTGGCTGTTGTTGACCATGTTGGTGGTTTTAAACCATCCATACACACAGTTTTCAACAATTACAACTTTTTTTAACATCAATTCCAATTATTTCTTCTTTCCTCCGAATTCCTATACCATACTTTCCCCACCACTCGTTACTTTCTCTTTCTCTCTCTATTTTCAGATCGAGTCCTCGACACATTCTACTCTCTTTGCTTCTCTTTCCTCTCTCTCTTCACTCCATTCCATCTACTTTATACTCATACACTTTGTCCATGGCACATTCAACGATCGTCCGTGGTTTTGGCTACTAGTTCTGGTTCTGGTTCTGGTTCTGGCCTGCATCTACTGTACATCTACATACGTGTACACATAAAATCCATCTGGCCCTCGGCCAATCTTACATTTGCCCTTTATATTTATTCATTACGCCACACTGATTTCTACGACGTTCTCAACTATCAATTTTCGATCATCATGTAAAATGTAAATAACGTTATTTGTCCAAAATGTACAACCTCAAATCTTGTTTGGGCTCCCCCAGTCCAACTCTCCAGCAGCCAAACACACGCAAGTGGGTATCCAAATACAATTTTTAATTTACGATCCTCAATCTCTCTCTCTCTCTCTCTCTCTCTCCCTCTCTCTCTCTCACATACACACACACACACACTAAAGTAACTACAAATCCATCGGATATTTTAGCCACGTAATGTATGGATTTATGTTATGTAGCTCCTTTTCCTCATCCATCTCCACTCATTCTGATTCTGATTCCCATATTTGCCTACAAGCTATAGAAATAGAAGTCAAGCTAGAAATACTTACATGAAGATTTAATAATAAATATTCAATTTGAATTTTCCTCATGGATTGCTTTTCACATCATCATCATCATTATCAATAACATCATCATGAGAAGGAAGAGAAGGAGGGAGGCGGATGATCATTTGACTTTGACGTCGTCCACGTCCACAATCATGGCTACATATAGTCAGCTAAATAATCCTCGGACTTTTCCAAGCCAAGTGCTTTTTCGTCAATTCACAATAATAATTCTGTGCGTGTGTGTAGATGTAGAGGTAGAAAAGTTGGAGGGGGGATTCATTATTTTTTATGTATTATTTTGTGTGCAAAAGCGTGTAACAGTTTGGAGATCCTCAAATAAACTATGAATATCTGTACATACATATGAAGATGAGGATGGGAATTATAGGAAACGTAAACGTGTTTGTGTACGCGAGAACGAGCTAAAAGTTTTGAGAAACCTGACATTGATTTTAAAATCAGTATGCATATATATGTGTGTGTGTGTGGATTTGTATGTGAGAGTAAGTATGATCATTTCATGAATCATCCGAGCGCTTGATTTCACTTTAGTACTCGGCTAATTTGGTTAAAAGTGAGTTGAATTAATAGTTTATGTTACCAGTAATGTTTGTTAAATCTGGGCTACAGTTTTCATACACATGAACTACTACTACGACTCTTCACCCTCTCAGCACTTGTCTCTCTCTCTCTTTCTCTCCATGTGTGTGCAGGACTAAAGTGAGCCACTAGACAGGCAGAGTTGAGTTGTGAAAAGTAGTCAAGCTTGGGAGAGATGGGGGAAAGAGAGGGAAATGTAATACAGATACACACATGTACGTTTGGAGCATGGAGTGGGAGAGGGAGAGAGAGAGAGGGAAGGGGAATAAGCGAGAAAGTAGTTTTATCTGACTTCCTGAAATTGCCTGGGGGTGGATAAAAAAGTCGGATGATGTGGGAATTTGCCTGGAGAGCCTCCAGGCAAATGATACACAAGGCAGACGAGACGAGAAATTCTCATGTTTTCTCAACATATCACTGAGGCTGAGAATCGGATGTTGAGATTATCGTATTCCAGTCCCTGGCAAATCTTTTTCTCGTAACGTACAACACAACCTACAACGACGACGCTCAAAACCTACCTTCCTATACCGACAGCCTGATCGGGAGTCTCGTCTACATCTCTCGATCCTCAATGTCAAATACCTCCTCATCATCAAAATATATTGCACATATGCACACACACACACTTGATCTCGTGTTCTGTTTCTCTCATATTCTTGTACTTGTACTTGTACTTATACCGTTCCTCATCCTCAACCTCATATTCCTCTTATACAAGAACTTGAGTTCTCCCAGCAAAATACAGATATCCTACCTACATTTACATTTACATTCTCAATCCTTCTTGTTGTCCATACATAATATATACAGATATTCACCCTCTCAAGTTGTGTACAGACAGACTGTACAGGAACTGAGTGTTGTAGTCTGTGCAACCATTCCTCAAAACCTATGTAGAAACACTCATCGTTACAAATATTGATACAGCAACCATCTGCCTGTATGTGTACATTGTAGACGGAGGGAAAATGGAGTAAGTATTTCAATTTGTACTCGACTCGACTGAATATGAATGTAATACGAGGAGAATCTCTTGTAGTTCCATACCTACCATACAACTAGTTATGCCAAACTTCCTTTCTCCCTTCCATATCTATTTCAGTCAACTTACTCTCTCTCCTCTCTCTCTCTCTTTTACTATATCTTCCTTTTTCTATGTCAATTTCATAAATACTTTCAGTAATCCCTCGCAACTACAGCAACATGATGCAGATATTTGGATGGCCAAGGTAAAACTAGATTATGACTCTGTATTACAAAGTTGTGATGCAGATACACACACACACACACACACACAAACACACAGGATGCTCAAGATTCTTATAGAATTTCCCGGGCAATTTCGTATTCTATGGGTGACTTTCAAGTCCTTTTACTCTCAGTGCTCCTGATAAGGATTTTATTGCTATATTGGCGAGTATAAGTATTGTATGTACGTAAATGCCCTTGTGTTGTTGTTGTTGTCCTTTTCAAAAGTGTTATTTATAATGAGAATTTCCATGACGGCGTTCCCTTTTTAGAGAACTAATACAAGGACTAATCATTTGGAAGGATCGACAGTCGACGTGTGTTGGATTCAATATCCTATCGTATCGTATCGTTCTAGAGAATTGTGGAAACAAGACACAAGACGAGAGACCCAAGTAAAAGTAAAGAGAAGTAAACACAATCTGGGGAAGGATGCCTACACACGCTGAAATATTCATTGGTAGAGACAAGAGAGGAAAAGGAAAGAGAAAAGGGAACACGGTTGAAAATAGAAATAGAAACAGAAAATACTGTGTAAATCTGTCAAATTGTGATTATGAAGCTTATATTACGCTCTTTTCACTCACAATCAGATGAATGTGTTACAGAGTGGGAACAAGTCGGGGATTTCACTCTCCTTGACTTCATTGTCACTAGACACTCCTTTGTAAATAGATTTCAATTTAAATACGGCAGTATGAAACACCCAAGAGGAGAACGACAGAGAGAAAGAGAAAGAGCGAATGAGACAGAGAGAAAATGTAGCAGTTGAGTTCGAAATTGTCAATACAGGGAGAGGAAGGGAAAAGGAAGAGAGAAAGAGAGAGAGAGTCATTCCAAGTCGGTATATGTAAATAAATCACTAATTTGAAAGCTCAATTTGTAAAATCATGGAATGACAGACATTCTCATCTTTAGTTTAGTGACAGCCTCCAAGTTTCATCTTACGCTCGTCGTCGTTACTCATAGGTATTTATTTAGAATGTGTAGTTTGATTATCGAAATTGTAATTGCTCTCTCGCTAGAGACTTCATCTCGGATCTAATTAGAACGACTACAGACTCCATCCACAACGACTACGACTCCGACTATACACTCTGACGCTCTCTCTCTCACTCTTTCTCATTCTATGCTAGCTGTGAACTGTGAATATTGAGAGAGAGAGAGAGAGAGAAAGAGAAAGGAAATAAGAATTTGCTAAACTTTTTTCCAGGTGAGGAGAAAATCGATTGGATATTTTCGCTCCTCAAGACCAGAACAAGCACAAATACACACATTTAACACCATGTTCAACACAAGCCAAAAGGGAAATGAAAGAGAATGAGAACATAATGTTTCATATAAGCAGTGAGAGCCATATACATATGTATACATAAGAATTGGAATGAATGTTTGTCATGAATTTGTATGGTACATACAAATTCATATGGGAGCTCTCCATTAGTTTGACGTTGAGTCAACATGATGTGAGAGAGAGAAATTGTAAAGGAGTTTCACATAGATTATGTGGGACCTCTCTATTACGCCGTGAATAGAGAAACCGAGAAATGCAAGTGGAATGTATGAAACGGCATTTAAACTAATAATTTTGTATGACTGCGTTGGTCAAAATTGGTTTCCCTTAAGACTTCCATTTGATTTAACAGGAAGTCCTCTATTCAATAAGAATAGGGACAAGATTGAAAAGTTGTTTTTCAGTAAGTCAACTAATAAATCCCGTTAAAAATAATAAGTCATGATAGAGTCCAATGTAAAAATGCGTATAGTTAGAAACGCGAATATAATGATGCATTGGGAATAATAAAAATAAATGAGGAATTTGAATAAAGGAAGGATTGGCAGTCCGATCATTTCCTATTCAAATAATAATGATAATGTGAGCATGAATCTTGAATCATAAAGTAATAATAATCATTATTGTTGTTGTCTAATCATAACCGTAGTCATAATTATGGTAGTATTGTTCTGTATGGAATGACAGAAAAATATAGACAGAGAATTGTTTGTACATAATAATAATAATTATTATTATAAACACACGTACAGGAGTACGTAGACAGTGAGCGAGCAGAGCCAACACCGTAAATTCTCCAACAGGAAAATATATTATAACATTTGTACACAGTACATAAGATTTTGACAATGTCTCTTCGGAAAGTTTATCAAGATTTTTTTCTGATTCTTTGGCTATTTTTAGTGCATTTTTACTCGTGATCTCAAATGGCCCCTATGGTTTACGTTTTGACCGATGTGTAACAATGCAAATCTGGAGCCCAAAGACTCCAGCTTCCTTTGTTTACCTTCTTCCCTCCTTTTCCCCATCATACACGTCAAGTTCGTGGATGGCGGATTATTCTCTTATTTACTTTTATTTAAATAATTAAGATAAGGCACACCAGTCCTTTATTTGAATAAATAGAATGGAGGTCCCCCTCCATTCTCAACTTGTTTCATTCACCTTGAAATCCATGTAAATACATATTGTAAATCGACTTGTCTGAAAGTCTTGCAATTATTTATGTAAAATATTCATAAGTTTTATCTATTTTTACTTTAAAATAAATATATCTAGGTCGGTTGAACCGCCAGTTTCTAAGTCCTTTGTGTCTAGTTCCCTATAAAAGGGCTGAGCTCGGCTTACTCCAAATCATTAAGATTCTCAAGTTTGTTCTATATATAACTCTGTTAATTATCCTTACATACAAGTTTGTCACTTACACAAACCTTGTCACTTTCTTTAATTTGTATCTATTTGTACCCTGCCAAATACGAACAAATAAAGATTACTTATAATTTCTAATCAATTCGTTCCGAATCCAAGTTTCTCGTTTATTTATTTCATACAAAAGTAAACAACTATCAAGCTTGAATTCGTTACCTAACACGATCGAGGTGGTCAAACGAGTAGATTGGGTTGCTTAATATTTTACAGGGACCTTCCATGACCCCAAGAGATCATCTCCACCAAATTTCATCTAAATCTGACAGAAGCTCCTTTCCCGACCAAAATGTGCCATTTTTTTTGAAATACACGTGTGTACGTACTGGCATAATAAAAGCCGTAAATAACCGAAATTTTTCACAGGAAACACTTGACACCGAAATTCGGGGTGGATTGACGGCGTCATATTTAGCCGTTTTTTGTCGCGGAATTCACAACTCGACAACCGCCGACGGCGGGTAAGAATTACAATGCGTGACCATGAAATAGGTTGCTCAATGCAAGTCCTCAATGTTCGTTTTTACTCCTTTTGAAAATTGTAAGGGGTTATAAAATTATGGTCATTTGAAAATGGAAGAAAAAAAGGAAATACCAACGATAATAAAGAACAACCGATAAAACCCTACGTTTTTCGAATTTTAATAATAGCGGCTCTTGAAGAAAATCATCAATTTATTATAAAAGTTGGAGTATCCGCACATGTTGGAATATTTTAATTAAAAATTAAATATAAAAAGGAATCAGTTCATACGAGGATTGTAATTTACTAGCCTATTTATTCGTTTAGAAATTATAGCGGCTGGCTGACGAGACTATCGTTAGTCTTTTATTCCTTAGAGTTTTCTCTTTTCTCTTTCGCATTGAGGTTTTTTCTGCTCGAGTATCTTTTATTTTATATTTATTTGTTAATAATTTGTTTATGCACGTCACAAATTATAGTGAAACAATAATTTGATCGCATCTAATTCACATTTATATAGACCGTCTAATCGATTCTCTATTACATTCTTAATTCAAACAACACTCACACACTCATTCTCTTGTTCTGTCTGCAAGTAATGACAGCAGTATTTCTTCACTCCAATTGCCATTGCACTCCAACAGTGTCAACTCACCTTCGTTCAATCAGTTCAATGACTTTTCCACTTCACATCGTCCCCGTTCCACATCTACTACATAGGTATTTAAATTTATTCAAATCACCCCTCACAATTCTTCAATCCTACAAATTGTCTCATGTTCATCGCAAAAAGAAAGCCTCCGGCTTTTTACTGCATGAATATCATATTTCCTTCAAATCTACAAAAATTCAAAATGAGTCACAAACCTTGTACTTGTTTTCACTCCTCCTTGAGCAAACACGCCATTCTTTTTGAACTGAGTCAATAATTACATTTTTTTTTATTCTTTATTATTTGTAACACAGCAAACAAAAAATATGATTACGATCATGTAAGCTCTGATAAACTGAATTTATGTACAAATATCTTTAAGTTTAACACATTTAACTTGAAATGGAGATATTTAAGAGAATTTTGTTAGAAGGGGAAAATGAATATGAAGGATAAAAGATCATACTTAGAGACGATTACATTATACGTTGAGATTTCGGAGGATACGATTACAAAAAAAGAGGCACGGATTTCGGATTTTGGAATTATAGTGTTAAACGAGAGGAAAGGATGTCAAAAAAGACTCAAAGACGTACATACAGAGAAAAAAATGTTTGAATAACTGAATGAAACCTACTTTTGGCAGTTAGTTGGGATGAGAGTGAGGAGAATCTTAAAGGACATGTAGCTTCACCTACATATATGCTGATGGTAGCTGGGTAGCGAGAATATCGTTCCAGTTGTGTGTCTGTATTTGTTGCAGAGTTTTTCGACAGAGAGACGGAAGTTAAAATATGTATACAGAAGATCAACATGGAACGTTGAAAACTCCCTTCTTAATCCCCTGATAAGAATTCTAGTGGCAGAGTAAACAAAGTTTGAGGCAGAGAGAGAGAGAGATAGAGCGCCCGAGGCCGTCGTCAGTCACATGTTTCTCTCACTTAATACTTTTTTGTACTTTCTTTTTGAATGAGGATGTGTCTGTGTTGCTCTGAGCTTGGCAGACGTGCATGTGTTTAAAAGCTCTCGACTACGTAGGTTCAACAAAAACTACCGTCAAAGGAGATGAGATTGTACGAGACATTTTGGGTATGAAAACCGAACTTTCTCGCCTCCACCACATATTTGAAAAGTAACTTCAATTAAGTCCTAATTGCCAAAGAACTGGACACAATTTTGGTACGAATTAAAAATCTTGCCCAATAGCTTGCTAGTCATGCTTGAAATATTCCATGTCAAAATTCCAAAAATTTAGACGTAGACATAACCATAAACGTTCGGTTTGTATACCAACAATTGTACAATCTCGCCTCCTTGGACGGTATTTCAGCTTTTTTTCTTTCTCTCTCTCCACTCGCTTGTTTTCCATGTCAGCTACTCCAAAGTTCCTTTATGTACCTCTATTTCATTGTCAGTGTTGTTTGTACTTGTTGGAGCTATACATACATAGACATATAGATATTTATTGATTCAGAGGCGATTTAACATTTGTTTTTACACCCGTAATTTAAATTCAAATTACAATCCTACAATCGGGTGTACAGAGATCGGTCATTAAAAACCCAACTATGATAAATCACACACAATTTTTAATTTACTTAAATAAATATACACGAGTTAGAGGCGAGAGTTGTGGAGGAAGAAGTTCACACAATCACACACCTCGGCGTTCCAGAGAGCTTTTTGTTGGAGCTATACATACATACATACACAACGCCGTTAAATCTGGCTAAGTTTCGCAAAGTAAGACCAGGAAAAAAGTTGTTACTGAAATGGGACACATGTGAGTGTTGCGAAAGAATCACTCTCACTCGAACTGCACGGATAAAAATGAGATGGATGAAGGAAAGAGAGGGGACGACAATGTATATACAGAAAAAAAGTAAGCTTTTCATGGGAGCTTTATGCCATTATATTATCGTCACCTGAGAGCGACGTGAGAATATTCGAAGATTCCTTATTTTTGTTGCCCTATAATACTTCTGCCTTCTCCTCCAGCACAAATGTTTGATTCACACATTTCTATGTAAATATACGAGGGGAAAAGGTAAAGGGGGAAAGTTTCTCTTGTGGAACCAGAAGTAGGTGTACACGCATAGAAGCGCAAGCACAAGTACAAGGAAGGGGAGAAAGTAACCAGATTACATAACACACACACACACATACTCACGCATGTGATGGAATGGCGTGTGTATGTGTGTGAAAGAAGGAAACTGCCATCAAATTGATTGACAATAAGTTCAAATAGTGACCCTTTCATTTGCCTTCAAATTCACATTTGGCCCCCTTTAAAAATAGATAGATTACCTAGAAACGTAGATGGTTGTAAGTGGGAAAGGAGAAAAAGAAGCAGAAGAGAGAGAGAGAGAGAGCGAGAAGTTGGAATTGTATAAAGAAATCCCCGTTGACAATTACACTGAGAAGAGAGTGGCGGGAGGGTAGAAAGAGAAAAGCGAAAGAGGGAGAGAGAGAGGGAAAGAAAGAGAGAAAGAGAGAGAGCTCACGCTTCGGTTTCTTTCTTCTTTCGTCTTTCACTTTCATGCTGTTAGTCAGTTTGGATTCTCTAGTGTTCTATGTATCAAGTACAGGCGGGTAAATCGACGAGCTTGATGGCAATTTTATGGGATTGGAATGATTTGGGGATTAGTCCTCTACTGGTGACTTCAAGTCTCCAAGTTAAGTTTAGCTGTAGCATTTTCCCTCTCTCTCCCCTCTCTCTTCCCTCTCGCTCTCTTACGGAATGACATCAACCCACAGAGTATAGCTGTTGTACATGAAAACTCTGACGTTTTCCTTCCCTATCTTTCCCTTACTCGCTCTCTCTCTCTCTCCACTTGAATCCCGATGGCTTTCACTCTGTGGGACAATCCTCGAGGAAAGCGAGAAAAGAGAGAAAGTCTACCGTGTTCCAAAGGACTTGTTCACTTCCATTGAAAGACTCGTTTATTCCACCATATGTCTGCATCTACTTCTCATTCAATTCATTTTTAAACAGATACTAACCATAGCCATAAGGTGAACGTCTTCCGATGGACGGATATCTTCCTAGTTTTTTTACAACATTTACTCACAACATTTTACTCACTCAACATAATAAAATTCTTCGTCAATAGCCTAAGATCATCCACACACCACTAAAACATCCCCCCAAATAAAAGCCCATCTTAAATTCGCAGTTTGCAATTTTCAATTTCCGAATTCGCAAAAAGTATATAAAATAAAATACAAACAGGAGAAATTCCTGCTTCATAAACAGAATTGAGATTCTTCAATGTTTTTACCTGGAGTTTATCGTTAATAATTTCAAAAAAAAAAAAAACACATTCCGCTCGCAAGTATTTCCTTTTTCCTCTGTACACTGTAGGTAATATAAATTCATATAAGCATTCAGCTGTGAAAAGAAAATTACTGACCTATTTTATTTTAATGTTTTGTTTTTTGACTTTCCCTTTTACGAAGAGCACACGCTCCAAACTTTTTCCATATTAAAATACTCGCTAAATACGTGCTCTCATTTGAATCCAGCATTTTCATGTGACGTAAAAATAGGAAAGTAGTTGAAAGAAATTAGTTAATAAATGTTTCATCATGATTTCAAAAGAATTAATGTTTTTCAAACTGTTTCGTATTTGTATTATGACTTTGTTTTTAATAAAAACTTTTTATATACCGTCAAAACATACATTTATTCTGCCTTTGAAAAAAATTGAGACGAGAGCATTTAATAACGTATTAAAGTTGTTTTCCAACTCAAATTCAAAAAGATCCAAAGTTCAAGTAATAAAGAAAATTTGATCTGTTTTAGTCCCTATATCTCCATATAAAAAAGAATGTACGTATGTGTTTCTTGGGAAGATCATAATATCATGTCTGTAGTCCAAAGTCTGCACGCTCAGTCTTTAAAGAGAAGACTTCATTTTATTACATTATGAAAAAGAAGGGAGAGCGAGAGATAGAGAGAAAGAGAGAGAGAGACTAGCACATGGAAGCACCATTTAAGTTGATACTTATTGAAAATCATGAATGCTCCACTGCGGCTTCATTTCCATTCCCCTTCTCAAGTTATCAAGTTATCGCATCTCATTTCATTTCCCTTGATAGAGCCATCCAATCTACTGAAGGGCATTTATTTTGGGATTTTTATGGAAACATACTCTCTGACCTCCTAAACTCATGCTCTACTTTCCCTCTCCCCACCACTTCATTCACCCCCCCTTCCCATTCCAAATCCTAAACACAGATATAAAGGGTCGAAGAAAAAAAAGTTTCTTTCAAACTTGAATAGCTTCTTCCTCTTCTTTTATGTGTATTATTTTTTGATTTTTCAGCAGAAGAAAAAAGTTTCCTTGTACGGCTATACCAAAAGTAAGTTGTTGTTACATATTATAAGATAGTTACGGTTGTAAAGTAAACATTGAAGGAGGAAATTGTGAAGCCAAGAGGTGTGTTTTGATACAATAAAAAAAACCACAAGTTAATTCCAGAATAATTACAGACGTGCTCTGTAATCTGGAACTGCACTGAGATCTGCAATACAGATAGAAATAGGAATAATTGAAGCCGACTTTATAAACTAGAAATAAAAATAAGTCGAGGATTTCCTCCTTAAATCCGCTGTATACAATTTACAAAGGATGAACACTGATAAAAAAATAACGGGAGGGGGGAAGACGAAGTACAGATATTCCGTCTCACTAGGAGAATACAACAGAGGTTTGTCCGACTAAAGCGTTACATTTGAGTCAGAGGAAATATTGTAGTCATGTAATCTTAAAAGGGGAATGGAAAGAAAGAGCGAGAGAGAAAAGAGAAAAAAGAGTTTAACTTAATTGCCAACTGGTAAAAAATGTCAAGTTGTATCATCATTTCCACATTGTGAGCATCTAAGCGGATCTTCTTGTGGTTGTACCATATTCTTTCGTCTCTCTCGCTCTCGTCTCTCCCCCGCTTGTATATGTGTGTAATATGTGTGTTGTTTGTAGTTGAAAGTTAGTTTTTTCCTTTTTTCTTTTTCCTTACAGAGAGAGAGAGAGAGAGAGAGCTTCCAAATTCAACATTTGTATTTACGCTCAAGTTGAAGGGAGAAGAATGATGATGGTCTTTCTTTCTCTCTCTCTCTCGGTGGAAATATTTTGAATGTTGAAAACAGGATGAAAATGCATCTATGTATTTGATAGAAGATGATCGCTTTAGTCCCAGTTGAATACACAATCCTACAATCCTCGGGAAGATCCAATGATATCCAATGAAAGTGGAATTTATTTATCGACATTTTCCTTTTCCCTGTCATCTTCCCATCCTTTCCCTCTTCATATACAGCCCATGCACTTGAATGATATGTTTTCATGCGTCCCGATGGATTTCTACAAAATCCCAAATTCTTCTTCCTTCTTCTCCTTCTTCATCTTCTGCTTCCTCTTTGCCACTGCCACTGTACCGAGACAAACTATAGTTGGCGATCCACAAGATTATTTCTACCACAACCAAATACACAAACACATAGACACACGCACGCAAACTTACTTTCCTTCTGAAATATCTGTGAGGAGTAGATGCGGAAAAGTATGGGAATAGCTCACTTGAGTACGTTTCTACATTGTATACATTGTGTAACTGTATAGGAGAGAGAGAGAGAGAGAGAAACTGAGAGAGAGAGAGAGAGAGAGAGAGAGAGAGACTGAGAGAGAGAGAGAGAGAGAGAGAGAGAGAGAGAGAGAGAGGAATCGATGGAAATCAGCTGGAAGCAAAAGTGTCCGCAACCAACCAACGATACTTGGACACAATTACTTGCTCTAGTACCATTCACAATGCCCAAAAGCAAAAAAGGAACAAGTACAAGCACAAGTGGAAGAACAATTCAGCTGGATTCAGCTGAAAGTGAAACGGAAATTGTCCATGGAGAATAAGCGAAAAAGGTACTTTTACTTCACATGTACAAAATACACACAGAGAACACGGTTTGACGGGGAAACTCTGACTCTCCTCGTCTCGTCTCGTCTTCTTCGTTGTCGTCTTTCTCCAATGTTGTGTTTGCTGACGAACTGCTTGGAGGCTAATTGTCACTTTCTTTTCTCTGGCGATGAACATAACTTGAACCTTACGTGACACTTGAAAGACAGTAGTTGACAGTCCAATTAGTCTTGACTTCTGAAAAGCTCAAGAATTTTTCTCTGTGCTCTCTCTACCAAACTGTAATAAGCCACAAAGAGAGAAATAGAGAAATACACATACACCAGCACACAATTCCCCCTTAAAAAAATAACAAAAACTTTTGAGCTTGAAGCGTCCTTCTCTTTCTGTTTCTCTCTCTCAAAAAAAAATGTATATGGAGAATGAGAGTGTGTATAACTGCACTGTATTCGTACTGTATGCGTGCATGAGGAAATACAAGTACAAGTTGAAGGCGACAGCTCTATCCAAAGTCTATCAATCCATTCCAATTTCGACATTTTTTTCTGCTGCAACTACAAAAAAAACCATACCATATTTTGGTTTTTTAATACAAAAAATGAGGAAGGAGGATGACAAGGGAAACATAAAATTCGTACGTACGTACAAACTTTCTATTTCTATGATTAAAGACCTTGGAACTTTTGTCTACCATTACATTTTTGTTTTGTTTTGGTTTCCAGGATAAAGTAGATTTTTTTGGACTCAAATTATAAGTGAATGTCAAACTCCGTAGTGCACACACACACACCTCCTGATATTCTTTTCCTGGATGGGGCTTCCAATGCGTAACGGAATATGTTTTGAAATAATGAAAAACCCTGGTCGTTTCAACTCTCAACTCAAAACTCAACGTAAATACGACCACTCCTGCTCTCTGAATCCGTAGTCAAGGACATGTGTGTGTGTGTGTGAGTGAGTGAGTTTGTGTAGCGAATAAAGAAGAAGTGGGACATGGATAAAAAATGGAATGTTGAAATGTGTTGAATAAATGTGGATTGTATGTTGGTCTGGTATCCCATAATCACACCTTGGAGTGTGCAAGGCCCAGAAAGATATTTGAGTAAATTCCATTGGAACATTTCTCCTGTGAAAGCAGAGAAAGTACATGTGGAAGTGAAAGCGAAAGCACAGGCAGATCCAACCAACAACCAACATTCTTTCTGAATTCCGCAGGTACACCAAAAAAACTTGTACGTATCCATTCCACTGATTGGATACGGGGTTGCTTCTTCCCAAGTCTCTCTTTCTCTTTCTCTCTCTCTCTCGCTCTATCTCTCTCTCTCACTGTGTCTGAGCATATCCAAAAACTTGGAGAATTTCCGAGAGATTCCACTATTGATTTGTTGTAGATTGTTTGGGTTGGTAGGATGAAATGTTCTATTCATCAGTGTCAGAGTGAGAGCGAGAACTGCAACACAGCAGCTACCAAACTTGACGAATTCTCTCTCTCTCTCTCTCTCTCACTCTTGCTGCTCCCCCCGTCACCCTATTATTATAATTATCTGAATACTTTGGTTCATTGAACTTCCGTCTCTCTCTCTCTCTCTTCGTCTCTCCCTCAAAATCCCAAATATCTGGAAATTGTTCAAACGACTATAATCCACAATGTACACAGACAGCGAGACAGAGAGAGAGAGAGAGAGCGAGAGTGGGAGACATAGACAAACATGAATCACATTGGATATTCGAATTAGTTACCACACCCATAGATCTTGGACTCGGATTTAAATTAATACTATTAATTATTATGACCATTAATAATTCTAATTGATGGTGTGTACTACACAAAATACCAACTAAGGACTACGATCACTTAGAATACAGAGTCTCAACTAATTTTCTCCCCTCTTTATCTGTTCTGTACTGTAGTAATAATAATAATGATAATAATAATAATAATAATAATAATAATAATAATAATAATAATTAGGAGACACAAACGGGGAAAGGAAAACCAAGAAATATTGGACAAAACTTGAACAATATATCTATACAGTAAATTAAACAAAATAAGAGTCAATTCTACAACTCCCGACTCCCGACTTCAAACTCCTCTTTCATTTCTCTGGCGTTACAAGTTTTCCGAAACTGACTTTGTGTGTCTATGTGTGTGTTTGTTTGTGTGGGTAAGTGAAGATAGTTTCAAATTGGCGATTTTCCCTTGACTTTCAAATAGTTTAGCCATAAAATGTGGTTGCTCTTTGCAAGACGAGATACTAAAGATACTGTAGAGAGGCCCCCAGACTATTGTATAGGCAATAGGCAAGAAACCATATATAATCTATACAGACTAGTTGCCTTGATTTTATCCATTCCTCACTCACTCACTGTAGCCTCCACATATACACATATACACATTGACTCTTTCTCTCTCTCCCTCTCTTTCTCGGAACTAAAAGCTTTCGTTTTCACTCAGATGCCCATAAAATTATGGTTGTGTATAGAAAGGGATGAGAGAGTCATTTGGCAAGTTTAGTGGTCTCTCCTGTGAATAGCAACCTCCGAACCTCAGTTCGTAATTAAATTTACATTCAAGTAACGGCAAGGCTAGAGACTTTATTGAAGGTTGCTGGATCTGTAGATATGTGGCTGCTGTGGATGTGGATGAAAATGGGTGTGTGCCGAGATCTTCCATTCTCTTCTCTTAATCACCCTTTGATTTTCTGTCAAATCAAATCCTGAATCCTCACAGCTCACAACCTAACGGTCATTTACAATCAATCCTCCATTCTCCATCAACAAATGAAAACGCACGCTCCTTCCCCCCAATTCCTACATCAGCATCCGTATCAACATTAGCATCAGCATAATAATATGAAAGTACCTATGGAACAGGAAATCATAATCTGAGTCTATCTTTCCCTTAGCATATTATATCCTTTAATAAATTGGACTGAACGATGACTGAATAAATTATTAAGATGTAAAAATTACCGGAGCGGTAAGGAATTAAGTCCAGAGTTTTCTACTTTTTCTCTTTCTCTCTGTCTTCTCCCAAGTTCAAACATTAAACATTTTCCATTCCAAGAAAACGGAACAATGATATGATTTAACTTATCTCTACCATTCCAGTCAACTCAACCTGCTTCGCTTCTTTTTTCCCCCTCTTTATGATATGATACGAGCAAAAAAAAAGAGGGGGAATGTAACAAAGAGAAACGAGAAAAAGAAAAGAGATGCAGAAGGAGGAAGTTTCAACCCGATTTGTGTCCTTCTTCATCAACTCTGCTAAATGTCTTGACATGCCCACGCCAATCCTACGCCTTTGGTTTTTTTTATTTTTTTCATTCTTCTATTATTCTATATTTTCTGTACTTTCACTTTCACATTTACATTCTATCTTTTGCTATCTGTTTCACTACATCGTTTGAAATAAGGAATAACGAACAGCCAAACAAGTTTCTGAGTAATATTTACAAAAAAAAAGTAAAAAAAAAAAACGTGAAGTTGCCTTCAAGGGTTTTTTTTTTGTTGTTCATAGTGAGAAATTTGACAAGGGATTTTTTGAATGTTGGATCCTTGACTATTTTATTTATACCCAAATACGATAGAACTGAAACTAGAACGTTACATGTACATATGCTCGTTCGATTTCTTTCCGTTCCATTCCATTCCGTTGTTAAGTGTGTGAAAGATATTTTTTTCCTTCATACTCATACATCGTTCCATATAGTCAGAAGAAGGGAGAAAAAATAAGAGGATTTTTTTTTATGTGGCCTCTCAAGTTTCCCTTTGAAGTTGGGAGAGTTGGGCAGCTGAAGCGTAGCTGAAGACGTTCTCTGTAATATACAACGTATTTAAATTTCCCCGTATAAATTGTTATTAGAATTTGAATGGTTCCTAACCGCACCGTTTTGTGTTGTCTGAGTCCGTGTAAGATATGTGTACGTACACGGAGTATTTGAGTATGAGGTAAGGCGGGAATTTAGTACGGTGGAACTTTTTTTTTCTTTTTTTGGTTGATGGTATGACTACGCATTTATTGAAGTTTCATTTTTCGATAAAGAATAAAAACGAGAAAGAGAGAGAGAGAGAGAGAGAGAGAGAGAGAAAATAACAGGATGAGTTTCTCTCCAGTTCTTTTTAACTGTACTCGGGGAATGAGTTTTGGTTATGCAGTGTGGGTTCAAAAACCGACACTACAAATGAGTAATGGACTCGAGCACCTCGTTCTTGTTCTTCTTGTTGTTCAACCATTCAGCCAGGAAAAAGGCAAGAGCAAGATGAGAATGAGTTGCTCGAAACTTTTCTTTAGACTCTTTCTCTCTCTCTTTCTCTTTCTCATCTTGAATGTTTTCAGTTTCTAGTTACTCGCCATTTAATGTGCTATTGTGGAGAGATAGTGAAGCAAGTTATGTGTGATGTTCAAGACGGGTAGTTTGGGAAGGTGGTGGTGGATTTTCTCTGTAAACTTTTTCTCCTTTTTCTTTTTCTTCTTCGTTTTTCTCCCTTTTTCCTCGTCGCTTCCAAGTCATTTTTCAAGATGGTCTTCCAGTTTCCCCTCTTTTTTACACAAAAAATCCAACCAGACCAGACCAACACCAACATCAAACTCGTAGCAGTGTGTAATGATACTGCCATGGAAGAAACAATAAGGATTTATATGCGTGACCCCCTTGAAATTTTTTCTACTACACCTCACTTTCTTGTCTCAAAGAATTTCCTCAAGGTTTTCCCCCCTCTTCTCTCCATTTACAAACTCACAAACTCACACACATTTTCTCGTCTATGAAATTCTTCATCAGATAAAGAGAGAGAGAGACTTAGAGACTGAGAGTAGGGAGAAAGAAAAGGGAGAAATAGACAGAGAAAATAGCACATACAGTCCAATGATAAATGATCAATCTATTTCCATTTACTAAGTTTTTCTATGGCCAGAACAGTTTCCGTACTTCTTTTCCCGATTCTCCCACAGGTACCTCATTTAAGGACTGCGTACTAACTCATTTCTTCATGAGGAGTCCAGAGAACACAGAGAACAAATACACATACACACACACAAGACACAAGCACACTCAACTTTCAATGTTCCCTCTCTTCCTTCTTCTCTCTTCATTCCCCAAAGTTTCCTTCACTTTTTCTTACTTTATTTCTTTCTTTTGCTTCCTCCCTGGAAAAAAACACTTACATAAACACACATACAGTTTTTTCCCTATAATTTTTCCATTAATAATTAGAGATATTGTTAGTCGAAGGATGTCTTGAGTTCTGTATGCTGTATTCTGTAGACTAGTGTGTGTTTGTATACTATTTGCCGTAGACATGTTTTACTACTCTGTTCATGAATAGGCCGATGCCCAATCCTCGATGGCTCTATGACGTTGGGAAAGGAAAATGAGATGAAATGTTTTTGGAATGTGTACAAGGGCATAATCGTCGTCGTAAGTTTTAATCTGCTACCAACATTAGATGACATTATGCAGTAGAGAAAAGCTTAATGCGCCCCATTCATTTCCTACAGACTCCACACATACACATACACACACACACCCACACACACACCCACACACAGAAACACACACAGAGACAGAGACAGAGACAGAATAAGGAGAGTTCCAGTTCCAGTCCCAAACTAAATACGAAGCACATTGGACGTATTTTTACCCGATTTTTTTTTCCTCCTTTTTTTGTGCGCGTCCTTCGTTCTTTTCAGCTGGAGTCTCTCTGCTACTGCATTTTCATTTTCATCTTTATCTTATTTCTTTTCAAGACTCCTTTTCAGGATTTTTTTTCCCTTTGGTCGTTGCCAGTTTCCACTCTCTTTACTTTCTACTTTCCATCCCATCCCATCCATACCATATGACATTAATATCCACACATTTTAATTATTCCTTTTTTTTGTAGATGAGAAATACAGAGCTATAAACTAAACCGTGCGTATTCACAAAGTACAAAAAAAAAGAAGGAGGAGAGTCTATTTACTATTTAGTATGTATGTATGTGTGTGTCTACTTTGGGATTGGATGTGGAATTGTGGAATTGGAAAGTAGGGATGTGGAAATGGAAGGGATGTGTGTTTGTGGGGCAGCTTATACATATTCCTGGAATTCCGTATTTTCAATAGAATAGAGAGAGATTCCAGGAATGAAGTACGGATTTAGATTTGAGGATTTGGATTTCTGTATTTGTTCCTTTCTCTCTCCCCTTTTTTGATTTTCTCCTCTTTCCCCTTTCTTCGTGTGCCTTTCCCGAGAAAAAAACCTGTGTAGTCTGTACTTTATGACGGTGTATTGTATGTGTGTGATGAGTTAAGTCTCGTGATTCGATTGGCAAAAGTCACGGGCCCAATGATAGATAAGTTACAAAGAGCAAAGTTTTCTACTCACTGTGGGATACTTACGCTTTCTCTCTTTACACTGATATTGCTCTACTCCTTTCTCTCTCTCTCTTTCTCCTTTCTCCGTCTTTTTTTCCTGCTTGTTGTTGAGAGAGAGAGAGGCGGCTATTCGTACTCGTACTACTATATACGACTGGGGCTTGTACAAAGATTGGGGGGATGGGAGGACGGTGAGGAGAATTCCCTGGGTAAAAGTCATCCGTCTTGGATCTGTTGCTTAAGGTTTTCAGCCTCTTTATCACATTTTGCTTTTGTATACTGTCACCGTGATGAATGAAATCAATAACAAGTGCTCGACTCAACTCTGTATGTGAGAGCCATGAAGAAAAAAAACGACTGCAACCAAACCGCAAAATCTTGGAATGATGGAATTTTCTCCCTTTTTCCCCCTTTTAACGCTTTCCCTCTCTTTCTCTTTCTCTCTTTTTTTCTCTCTTTCTCTTTCTCTCTCTCTCTCTTCTTATCGTCTCCCATTGTATATGACTAGAAAAAAAGGGCAAGTGCACATAGCAACTTGTGGTGGTGTGATGTGATTTTTTGGGTGGAGGCAATGGTTTCGAATAGGAGCAGGGGAAAAAACTCGCATGAATCTACACATGAATGGTCACTCAGTTGTCAGCTCCTGATTCTCTTGGAGGACCTAGAAAGGAAACATTCAGACTCGTTTCGTCGTGTGAGAGAGTTCACTACATAGTCGTATTTATGGGGAGGAAACCTTGGACTTTCGTTAGCAGTTGCCTTACAATTAGGTACTTGGCTACACACATAAACATACACAGCCGACTCGCCAGAGTAGCCTGTGTGGAAAATGAAAGAAAAACAGGGAAGGAAACCTCAAGCTTCTTATGTTCTGTCCACAAAACCAAAGCCAAAACCAAAGAGTCATACGAATACGAAATGACGGAATGAGAGGAAACCTTGTGAGTTTGTGAGATGGTGATTGTGAGAGGATTTCCTACATAGATGAACATTTGTTGGTATATGGACTGTGAAGATGAAGGAAATTATATAGGTAGAGGAGAGAGAGAGAGAGGAAAGAGTTGAATATGTAGGCGTATTACTTTTTAGTGTTTCCCTGATTTGTTTCCCACTTTTTGACCAAGTGAATTAAATGTCTATAAATGAGGTAGATGGATGGGTTGGCGATGGTGAGAGTTGAGACGGAAGGTATATGTTTGTGACAAGGTGAAAGGGAGCTGAAGAGGATATGGGATGGAGGTGGGGTGGGGTGGAGTGGGTGGGGAAAGATAGAAGATGGAGATTACAGCAAGTGTGTGGTGTGGTGGTGTCCAGATAAGAAGAGGGGAGACAGTCCAACTGCCGCTCGCACGGAAGTCTCCTCCAGGATAAGAGTAAAAGTACGAGGAAAAGACAAGAGATATGGAAGGAAAGAGAATTCGGGAGAGAGAGAGAGAGAGAGAGAGAGAGAAGGGACAAGAGAAAAAAAGGGAAAGGAGAGTGGATGAGAGAAATGTGATTGTTTTTATGTGGGCCATTTGGAGAATGAGAATAAGGGGAATAAGTGTTGATTCAAGTGAGTGGCGGGTAGTTACGGCCAAGCAATAATATTGAATTTATCCACGAGTTGAGGAGTGCAACGAGTCCGGAATCGGCTGCTCCTCGAACAGTCAAAAAATCAAAACGTCCAGACGAAACTGAGAGTGGAGAATTCGGCCAAAAATAAGTAAGTTTAATGGACTGCTGATTTGTTGGCACAATAATACTGATCAATTGTACAATAGTTAAAGGAAATGCATGTGGAAATTATGAAATGTTGAAGTTGATTTGATCTGATGTAGGCAAATGAAGTGATGAAGATATGCCAAATTTATGATTCTAATGAGATTTTGAAATAATGTTACTTTTGGGGATTTTATTCCAAATGAATATGCAAAGGATTTTTTAGTTTAAGTGATGGTGAGACAAAAGGGGGAAGGATTTGGAAGGGAGGAAACGATGAAAATAAAATTGATTCTGTTTACGACCGTATTGATTTTGGGTATGGATTTTTGGGTGGATGGAGGATTCAAGTCAACGGGATTTTTTTTTTATGGGGACTTTCACACTGTTTCCAAAGCTCACTTGAAAATGAGTATGTAGACTATGGAAGCCGTGTAAAAATAGGAACTTTAGTGGGATATGACAGAATTGAGGGATTTTTTTTGGCCGCTTTATACTAATCCCGGTTAAGTGTGTTCCCCCAGCAGAACAAGTAGAAGACGCTCAGATCTGGGCAAGACTTTATGAGAAAAGATTGGGTGCGCAGCCGAGACTTGGCTTCCTTTTTTTTATACTTGCTTTCTTTCTTTCTCTCTCCTTTTTTTACTTTTATTTCGCATACAACAATATATACAAGAGGGAAAACATCTCTTATATAATCTTTGGTATAAAAGTGACACTAGTATTCTCTGTTTTGTCTGTCGACTCTCGTAGTCTCGCTTACTTTTTTTTTTCGCTTTCCCTTCTCTCTCCTTCTGTCCTTACCAATCCCTTCCACAAAATACATTCTATTCGTACGTATGACCAGGAGCGAAATTCTTCTCGGTTTTTGTTTTTGCACATATATTTTTTCATATACATATATATTCCGTATTGCTTCTTTGACTTTATCTCTTGCACTCTTCTCTTCTTCTTCTTCATCTTCTTTGTTTTCATCGTCATCTCCTTCACTCTCTAGTAAATATATTTCATATATATATATATGGGTATATTTATATATATATATATATATATATATTCTATGTGTATTCATATAATATCATATCTGTACATGTACATATAACATTGAAACACATGTTTGCTTATGTCATAGCCTATCATTTCATTTCATATCATATTATATTATATCAGTTTTATTCCCTGCTCTGTCCTTTCCATTTCCCATCATATACATTTTTCTCTTAAATATATATATATATATATTTAATATTTATATATAGATAAATTTGTATTTTTGTTTGTTTTTTATTATTGCTCACGATGTCCTCACGATCTTGTTCACTTTGAAACACTTTTTTCATATTACTTGTTATTCATATTACAAATTAGTATATCTTATGTACAATTACAATTAGATTTCAGTCCCTTCCGCACTTTCATCTTCATAGCCTTCATCAGGGCTCTCATTTATCTGAGTCTTTAGTTGCCGTTGAAGGCGTGCCACGATCCCTGTATCACCCCTTCGTTTCAAAGTCCCTCCCTCACTTGTACTTGTACTCGTACTTGTATTCGAACTGTCCATCGTACCATTCCCACTCCCACCACCACAACCACCACCACTTCCGCTTCCGGTTCCGGCTCCGTTCACAGTAGGATTGGAAGTAGACGTGGATGTGGAGGTTGTGGTTGGGTTCATGGACATGGTCATGGTGACCGTGTCAGCCGTCCCTCCAGACGAGATGAGGGACTGAGCATCATCTGCTTCCATTGCTGCTTTCTCTTCTTCACTTTGCTCAAGGATGGGGGCACAAGTACAGTTGGCACCCGAGGAACTACTGAGGACAATGGATCCGGAGGACATGGTTGGGGGTGGACCATAACCCATCACCGAACTCGGCATCATATTCCCAATGAAATATTCCTCGGGGGTCGTATTATATAAAAAGTTCCCATCGGGTGTGACCATGTAGGCGGGGTAGTAGTCTCCAGTGGGGATGGGCTGACCATGACCATGATGATGATGATGATGAGAGTGCGTGTACATGAGCCCGGATTGTAACTGTTGAAGCTGGATTTGTTGATGATGTTGTTGTTGCTGTTGTTGATGTGGATGTGGATGTTGGTGAGGACCACTCGTATACAAATGCGGTTGCTGTGACGACTGTAATTGTTGTTGTTGTTGATGTTGGATTTGGATTTGAGGACAAGGATTAATGTATTCTTTAGGGTATTTGGCAAGATCATAATTGGCAGGGATGGACATGGTGGTTGTATTATGATTATTATACGAGGATGGAGAACGACGAACGAGGGTGGCCACATTTAAACTTTTGGGGAGACCATAGTCCATGGGGTAGGCGGCAGTGGGTGGGAATGACTCTAGATTATTGGACGTGGGATTTGCGGAAGGTTCCGGAGGAAGGATATCATTGGAATTTGAATAATTGTTAAAGCTATTGGAATTGTTTGAATTATTAAAACAGGAAGTTTCATGGCCATCCCCTTCGACTCGTTTGACTCCTTCAATTAAATCTGGATTGGAGTCTCCGATACCCAATTCGGAGGAAGTACTGAGGAGGAACACGGAGCCATTGGATTTGGTGGCTGTGGTGAGTGTGGAGGTTTCGGATAAATGTCGATTCAGTTTCCCTGCACAGCCCATGGTGGAGGACTCCTTCCCCGTCCGATTATGATGATGATGGGATGAGGAATTGTTTTGTTGTTTGGAACGGGAACCACCGTGAGGGCTCGTCGAGTGAGGATGACGACTTAGACGACAAAGTCGACTACACTTACAAATGATTAATGTTAGGACAAAGAGGAGAATCACAACGCCGATCACACCCACCGTACTCACCACTACGACGAGTGCACTCGAATATGAACCCACCAATGACGTCACTGTATTCTCACTTATCGAGTCCGTGTCCGAGCGGAGAAGGACTTTGAGCGTAAAATTGGCTGTGGCAACGCCAGCAGGATTCCGTGCTAAACATAGAAATGTTCCATTCTCATCCACTGTCGCATTCAATATCAAAAGTTCACTTTTACGCTCAATCCCCACATTATTATTATTGTTGTTATTGTTGTTATTATTGGCGGAATTCGCATTATTATTATTATTATTACTGTTTGTATTGTAACTATAATGATTATTATTGTAGTTGTAGTTGTTGTTATTGTTGTTGTTGTTATTGTGGTTGTAGGGTGATGAGGAGGAAATGAAGGACGTGGAGGAGGGTGACACTGAATTCGACGTTTCCACGAGCATATTCAATGAACTATTCAATACGGGCTGTCCATTAAACCACCATTCTAAAGTCGACTCCGGGACGGACACCACTTTACACAGCAGCGACACGTTTTTACCCTCACCTGCAATACAAACCCAAGCACAAACATGTCCATTTATTTTTAAACAATCCTATTTTCTACACACACACACAGCTCACACGGAAAAAGTCATAATGGGATTGAAAATTGATTAAAACATATGTAAATGTTGATTTTCGTACAAGACTCGAAACTACATTGAGTCTTCACTTTCAATAATGGAATGTATTTTCCTTCCCTGTGTACAACGTCTTTTTTTTAGTGGATTTCTATTAAGAGTTTCTGTACACTCGTAATCTCCGCACCAACAAGTCTATCCAATTTTGAAATGTACTTAAAGTACGGAGGGGAGGAAAGTCCTCCATTTGCTCTTGCGCCTGATGTGCTTCTTCAACTCGATTACTTGATGACAAACTAGCAATTAACCAACTAGTTTGATCCAATCTTTATGTTCGTCTTGAATAATAATAACCCATCATAAAACCATCTCTCTTGAGCTAACTTGCAAGTTCCCTTTCTCTCTCTCTCTCTCTCTCTCTCTCTCTCTCTCTCTCTCTCTCTCTCTTTCTCTTTCTCTCTCTCTCTCTCTCTGTCTCTTCTCTTCCGCGACAAACGACATACATATTTTGTAGTCCTTGGAACATTTCCCTATCAGATTTCTCCTACCCAACCTCAATTTCCTACATCAACCTAAATGCACTTTCTACTCTCTATATTCTCTACCTCGCGTGCACTTTCTCCTTCTCTCCTTTTCTTTCTACTTCACTCGCTCTCTTGCTCTCTCTTACATTTCCTTTCCATTCCTGTTCCTAGCATCACCCTGGGGACTCTTTCGTCCGAGAAACTGACATGGTGAAATCACTACGATTCTCCAGAAAAAAGGATTTAAAAACACAATAAGAGCTCTTCATTCCCTTTCCATTTCATGTTCATGTCATCCCCCGTTTTTCTCTCTTTCTCTCTCAACTCTAAAACAAACTCCCGTTATCCTTAACATTTTTGAACTCACTCTCTCTCTCTCTGATGAGCGTTTAGGACTATTTGTCTAAAAAAATTAAAAGGAATTTTCTCCTCGAGTTAATGAATTCAGAATCCGCCGAGTCTTAATCCTAAACCATAGCTGTATAGCTGCGGATTGTAAATATTAATCAAAAGTTATTATCACGGGTTATTTTTTGTGTGTGTTCTTTTTTTTTTGGGGGGGGGGGAATTTGAGGACGAATCATTTAGTTTCTTAGTTTTTTTTAATAGAAAAAGCTGTCAGGTTCTAAATAAAGTGAAGCGAAAACATTTAGGACGAGGACAAGTTTTCTAATAATAAATAATGAAATTCAATATAGTGAAACAAAAGGTTGAAGAGTTACAAAAACGAAACGAAAAGGAAAGAAAAAGGAGTTGGAGCAAGTGAAGGAAAGAACAAGAAGAAGAAGAAGAAACTATTGAGAGAGAGGAAACTGTACATGGGGGAAAGTTTTGGTGCGTGTATATATATATATATGTGTGTATGGTATATACCAATTTTCTGATACATGCTGGTGGGGGAGAGTGTGGGGAGACAAGCAAAGTTGTCCACATTTAATTCCTTGAGAGTTGAGTTGGTGAGACGTTGTGGAGTGACACAACGTGGTTCAATAGAGTTGGCCACATTCCTCTCCGTCAACCATAAACGAAGCTCCAAAAGTCGACAGTCACACTCCCACTGGTTGTCCTCTAATAAAATCCCTTTTAAACCCAATGGAAGACTTGCAAGTCCAGAGATACTTTTCAATTTATTCCCATTCAGTTTCAACCACTCCAAACTGACCAATCCATCGAAAGCTCCCTATTCAACACAAAAAAGAAAACAGAAAAATTAAATGGATTAGCATTGATTTTTTCCATTTTTCCTTGTTTACATTCAGATTAGGAGCAATTAGAGGAATTAAGAATTAGGAATTAGTCTCTTAATAGGGAATACAGAACACACACGCACATACACAATGCAAACGCAAAGCGAATAAAGAAAGGAATGGAAATGGAAATTGGAGGGTATGGAGGAGAGTGATTCATTAATGGGATTTGAAAGGACAAGAAGAAGAAGAAGAAGAAGAAGAAGACGGAAAATAAAGCAAACCTTTTCAATAAGTTCGATGCCCGCGTAACTGATTTCCAGAGTTGTGAGGGATTCAAGACTGATAAAAGCATTCCGTTGGAGATGTGGGATAGTATTTCCACTCAAGATGAGTCTCATGAGGCCTTGACAGTCTGGGAAAGTGCCTGTTGGAACTTCTCGCATTACGTTGTAGCTCAAATCCAAGTCAACGAGGTTACTCAAACCACGAAATGTTCGTGGACTGATGTGGGAAAGTCTGCACTTTGATAAGTAGATTTTTTGTAAATTTATCAAACCCAGTCGCATGAAATGATCCGGCGGCAACGTCTCAAAACTATTTCCTTGCAAGTCCAAAACCTACACACACACACACACAACCACACATGAACATGAACATGAACACATAAATACATAGGAAATCCCATCAAATATTTCATTTTATTACTCAACACACCACACACGCTCAATTTACAATTTACATTTGAAATATCGTACATCCACAAAATTCAATTAGATGGAAATTTCAATTTCTAATATGGAAAATAATCATTGAGTTTCTTCAATCAATTCCCTCGCGGGGAATTTTTGAGCTCCATTAAATTTTAAACTACTACTTTCTCTCTCTCTTCTCCCCACTATCTATCTATCTATCCACCACAATTTCCAATTTGTATCCTCATTTTATATTTTGAATGTTCTATTTAAAATGTTGAAATAGAAAAATCTGTACACATGAAAATGAAAAATGTGAAATGTTTGTACATAACGCGAGAAGCTCATTCCTCCGCTCTGTAACCAACTTAAAGTTTCCCCAGTTATATTTTCAAATGGAGGCCAACCAGCAATTTGGCCTGAAAAGTTTTTCTTTCTTCCTCTCTCTCTCTCTCTCTCTCTCTCTCCCTCAGAGTGTCTGACTATATTTATTTGTTCCATACGGAGCTGGTTAGGAAAAAGGGGGAAAGGGTAAGTTTTAAATGGCCATAGTTTGGCATGTTGAGTGAGCGATAAATCGATTTTAATATTTATGAATGAATACGGTTGACTCTGAGCACACTTTTGCAAGTACAAGTTTAATTCATGTCCTCCACACACTCTGTCCATTTCCCCTTTCCTTCTCACTCTATCTGTACAGATAAATATCCTTAGAACTTTGAACAAACATCATAGGATTTTCCCCCATACACATTGAAATTTGGAATGGGAAGCCTTGGAAGCTTTGTCTTTATTGCACAGAAGGAAAACAAAAAAAAAACCGAGGGAGAAAGTACAAGGGAAAAAACTTTCTTGGAACATTGCGTGGAATATTGATATAAAATATTGTTTATATTTGAACCAGGACAGAAGACAAAAAAAAAAACAGTGAGGAGAAAAGTTGAGAGAAATCCTCCAAAATCCTCTTCTACACAGATATTTTGAAATATTTCATGGCGAATAGAGCTTAATCTTCCCGTTCCCACGTGTACACAAATGTGAGTATTACATGTATAAGTATACAAGGAAAAGGAAATCCATATTCGAGACTTGAGATTTGAGATTCAAGAGTCGAGTGGTGGAGGAAGGAGAAAAGCAAAGGGAGAAACAAGGGGAGAGAGATCTAAGACAAATATGTGTACAAATGTACTTTGATATATCTGTACAGATAGGGAGAGTTAATTTGAGCCCATGATTTTCCTCAAGACTAGTGTAAACAGAGAGAGAGTGTGTGTGTTCACGGATATTATTTATTATTACCTGAGTTCCAGCATCAATCGGGCCGGGGAAAGTGCGAAGCCCACGGTTTACACACTCCACACTTTGTTTACCTACAACAAAAGAAAAATATATGAAAGTACAGACATGATATATTTATATATATATATATATATGAAATTACACAGAATTATCAACAGTCTTCTCATCTTCATGTAAGCAACCGAGAGGGAAAAATTAAACAAACAAAGTTTTCCCTGGTTGTGAAAAATTTGTCTATTCTAATGGATAATGTACAAGTAATTATAGCCATAATAAAAAAATATCATCTCATGTTCTCGCTTGTGTACGTCTGGATTTTGAACAAGATAAAATAATACGGAGTATAATTTTAGCAGGTCCGCTATCCCCATGGAGAAGGGAACTACGAGAACGTACACGTGTGTGAATTTTGTGTGTTTGTACTTGTGTGTGTGTGTGTGTGTATGTGAGTGTGATTCATGAGTAAACATGGAGCGAGAGTCTGAGTAAACATCATGGACGAAAGGAAAAGAATGTATAGAGAAAAGAAAAGGGGAAAAGAAAAAAAAAGAATACATAGAGAAAGAGAGAAAGTGGGGGTACCTCCTTTCCATTTGCAGGAGCAGTCACTTGGACAAGCGGAGCCAAGAGTGGAGGTCAGAACTAATAGGAATTGTAAGTAGTAAGCCAACTTCTCAATCACCTCTCGATTCATCTCACTAGCCGGCCCGTATTATTCCCTTTTCTTCGTATCATCAACTCAACACGCACAATCAAAAACTCACGTCTCTCTTCTTCACTCTTCTTCACCGACCGAGGAAGACGAAAGCCAAAGCCAACTCCCACGGAGTCAAGTGCAAATATCAACGGCCCCATCAAGTCTTCATCTTGTACACCAATCACATTATTCTTCCCTCTATTTATAGCTATATATCTCTATCTCTTCATTTCCATCCCATTTCTTTTGTCACTCACGGCAGTCCAGGAAATCTTTTGACTTTAACTTTGAAAGGAACACCAAGGCACAAGAGTCATCTTCCTCAAATCCTTGATGAATCCCACATGTGCCACATCACAAATAATCACAATCACAATAAAACTCTCACGCACTCACAATCCAATGACTCGATTTATTTTTCCGTAGTTCAATTTTGAGCCGAATCTCGATTTCGATTTCACATTGGCAGTTTCAATTAACATTTAAATTAATTCACACACAGTGGAGCACTCGAGTAATTTTTTTTGCACTGTCGGCTGTCGTGTGTGTGGACGCATACAGAGATGGCAGAGATGAAATTAAAATGCATTCGTTCTCCTTTTGATTTTCATTTGCACATTCGGTATTTGAGTCAGTTTGCGTTCCTCTGCAGTCTTCTTTTTTTTTCCTATGTCATCTGCGTCTTCTGCCCTTTTCCTCCCATTTTCCAAGAATCTTTCAAAGAAAAAAAGGCATTTTGTTTCTCTCGCTCTCTCTCTCTCTCTGTCCCTCTGTATGTGTCTGCTTCTGCTTTCGTGGGTGCGTGCGTATGTCGGAGTGTGTTCGTACTTGGAAAACTGGAGTTTGCTGGAAGGAAATTGAGTATTGGCAAGATATTCTGCTCACGTGGCGCAATCTTTCACTTGATTTTCCAGCTGGGCTCCGCTCTTAATTTCTACAAATAGAAAAGCCAAGAGAAATGGTAATATTTACAAGATAGGACAGATAATGAAAAGGCGATAAAAATGATTAATTCAGCCCATGAAGCATTCATGGACGATGATCATCCTCGGAAGGTCTCTTCCTCTCTCTCCATCTCTCTCTCCCTCTCTACTTATCTACTTGTTTTCCCAAGTATAGACCACCCGCTTCCACACTCCCATTTTATACCTATGTGCGCAAATATATACAGACACAGAGCGCTTTCCCTCTTTCCGTCCTATAAAATTATCTGGAGGAAGGAGAAGACGAAGAAGAAGAGGGAGCTCAAAGATATTCGGATATGAAGCTCCTTCTTTTCTCTATCGTTATCTGGTAAGCCGCTTCTATTGGAAACAGGTGGAAGACCTATTAAAAATAAATAATGCATTCAGTTTGCTTCGCTTGAGCTTGGAGATGGAGAAAGCAAGAGAGAGAGAAAGAGAGAGAAAGTCGAGGAAAGTTCTCCACACTGCAAATATAGTTCATTTCAAACATTCTCTTTCGCCTCCACACACATAGAGACAAAAACATATAGAAGAAACTGTGTGTGGCTCTTTGCACATAAAAAAAAGCTTCTTTCGGTCTCAGTGATAAACTATTGTACAGTCTGCACTTTAACCTTGTCCACACGCCTCACTCGAAGAGTGCTGGAGAAATACGAAGAGAGAGAGAGAGAGAAAGAGAAAGAGAACTTCATGGAAATTTGTAATTCCAAGTTTTTTCGCTTTCTCTTTCTGCCACTTTCACTTCAATTCACTTAATTTTCATTCCAGGATTCCATTCAGGATGCCCAAGACTAAATAAGAAGATAAAGGAGAAGGACGAAGGAAGGAATGGGATTTGGAGAAGTTGTAGGGAGGAGAAACCAAAAGAGAAATTGGAAGAAATCGGGGCTAAAAGAAAGGAACATGGCAGTGGGCTTAATTGAATATATATATATATATAACGATTAGCGGTTGGAGTAGAAGGCCAAAATATTTGGATTTCGGGAGGGAAAGAGAGGGAGAGAGAGACAGAATGAGAAAGTAATGAGAGTTAAAGGTGACAGAAGAAATGAGAGAGAAAGCAAGGAAGGGAGAAAGGGAGAGAGAGAGTTGGATGGAGAAGTTTTCAAGTTTTCAACATGAACATTGTTTCCAACGTTTGGTCAACAAACAATGAGACTCAAAGTAGTAGAGAATGTGGATTGGTTTGCATGTCTAGGGAATTTATGTGAAGGACGGATGGAGTGAAGTGAGAGGAAGAGAGAAGAAAGAAAGAAACATGTGAGTCCAGGCAGACAGGAGAAGGAATATCAGAGACGAAAAGAGAAGAGACGAGAAAGTAAGAGAAGAGTTGAGAAAAACTATTCATGAGGGCTTAATGAAAATTTCAAGTCTACTTCTAGCATGACAAGCAAATGTTGGGAGCGATGGCGGGTGTAGGCTGTGAGAGAGTGAGAGACTGGAACACCCCAGGATAAAATAGAAAGATGAAAACGGATTCCTTCTTTCTCTCTCTCTCACTCTCACTCCTATGCTGTACGTACATATTTCCATTCAACTCTGCGGCTTTCCTTAGCTTTCTCCACCCGCTTTCTATCTTTTTTGCTTTCTCTTTCTCTCTCTGGCTGAATGTTACTTACTCGGTATGAAAACCATAGAATAATGTAGGTAGGTCTCCACTTTCCTTTTCCCACTTTCGACAAGGAGGAGCAGGCAGGAGCATTATAATATCCAACTAAACTAAATGCAAAGTGTGAGATGGATAGATAGATGTACAATATAGAGTAAGGGAGAGAAAGAGAGAGATAGTGGGGGAAATGGAAGGCCTAGAGAATTCCGTGGGTGGCAGTTGCTCAGAGTCCTCTCATCGTTGTCTTATTAATTCGGCGGAAAGACGCCTCTCGTTTACGCTTGGAATTATGTTACAGCTCCAGGAAGCATCCGCTCTCCCTCTTTCTCTCTCTCTCTTTCTCTCTCCCTCTCTCTCACTCACTCTCTGTCTGTCTCTTCTCCCTTTTCTCCTTTTATACACAAACTTTCACCAATATTTTTCACTCAAATCGACTCTAGGAAATAACCCTTTGGTAATCCAACCAACACTTCTTAAAAACTCGAATCCCATCTTGTTCCCCAAAACATGGCAATTACTATTACGTCTATCGACCCACACACACACAAACACCGAGCCACCCACCTACCATCCAACCCAAACCCAGACCCAAACTCAGACCAGTGTGCAATCAACTAAATACACAAACTCCTACACTACCTCAAGCAACTACCACCGACCATCATATAAAATGATGCCAATTGCATTCATCTTACTTACCTTACTTAAAACACAATCAAATCTAATATTTATGCTCCTCTCCTCATACTCAAGTACTCGTCCTCATTTCTTCCCTCATTTATAAATTCTACCAGCGAAAATTCCCATTCAACTTTTTCCCCTCATCTTCTCCTTCTCCCATTTCTCCTTCTTCTTCTTCTCATACTCTTTCTACTCTTAAAGTAGACAAGTCCATCTTCCATCTCAACTCAGTTTCATTACCATATTTTATTTTATTCCCTTTCCCATTTTCTTATCTCTTGTTCTCCGCTCTCTCACTCAGTCTCTCCCTCTCGCTCTCTATATAAATTCCAAAAGTTTTAACTTTCATGGACTCTAGAGTATATTTTTGAACAAATAATGTTCAAATGCTTATCGTTTGTGTTCTATATTTAAGGAAATAAAACAATGACATAAATACATAGTTTTCATCCTCTTCCTTTGAAAAAGAGCCATGGTCATAAGTCGTTGATAAATTTAATTTATTCCTTCAAAATCACCAGAGATTAGAGAACCATACGAAACGTGAGCCATCGTCAATGTACACATAAATACACATACACGAGTATTAGCTTTTGCATCAAGTACGTGGCTGGGCGAGGTGGATGTGAATGTGAATGTAGGATGTGGGGAGTACATATGCATTTAATGTCAAGTCTAACATAATAGTTAGAGAGGGAGTGTATGTCAGTTGCAAAAAAAAAATTGAGGTTTTCTTCTCCTTTTCTTCTCTCTCTCTCTCTTTCTCTGACTTGAACGTCATATATGATGATTTGTCTTGGAAAAGGGAATAGGTTATAGATAAAAAGATGCAAGAGGGGAGAGAAAGAGAAAAGGAGAGAAAGAGAGAGAGAGAGCGCGCGGGCAATGGCAATGGCAATGTATCCTTTTGCAGCACCAGGACCAGATGAATGGAATAGAAGTGATTGATGTGGGAAGTGTTGGCGGCGGCAGTCAGACTCTCTTTCTTTCTCTCTCTCTCTCTTTCCCTACCCAAGATTTTTTTGAGAGAGAGTTGAGTTGCTTCATATATATATATATATATATATATGAAAATATATACATGTAGTTGCGAATTTGTAGGTGTATACATATGTGAGTGTGTTTATAAGTATATGTGTATGTGTGTATGGGAGACTCTTTTTTCCCAAGATATGTTTGGTTTTTCAAAATTCACGTCCAGACGCTCCGTTTTTCCAAGTCCCGTTTGTTAACTTGCCTTTTTTCCGAAGAAGAACGTGCCTGGACTGAGAAAAGGCAGTTGACTCTAGAATCCACTTGATTCACTTTCTGGTGACTTTAGGAATATCAAAACCAACGGACAGAAAGAAGAGTGGAAAAAGACGAAGAAGAAAAAGAAGTAAAAGTAGGAGAGAGAGATGAAGAAAACGAAGAACGGAGGAGCAGAACAAAAAGTACATTGGTACATTGGTGTTGGCAGTTTGGAAGAAAGTGTGGATAGTGGATGGGGATCGACAGACAGAGCGAGAAAGAGAGAGAGAGGCGCTTTCCCGTTTCGCCCTCGTATTCGTTCAGAGAAAGGAAAGGCAAAAAAGAGGCAGAAAATGTTATGGATAAAAGGGTACTGGACTAGAGAGAAAGAAAGAAAGCGGCTGTGTGTGTATACATATATATATATGTGTGCGTAGCTTCCAGTGTTTATGCTGATTTGGCCATAGAGTAGACTTCTTGAATCACTTTCAACTTTCTTCTCGCCTGACTCACTCCACAAGTGAGATTCTACTTGAATTCTATTACTTTTCTTTATACCTATGCCCATTATGTATGTCCATCTCGTCCCTCCATCTTCTACATCTTCCCTCTCACGGGGCAGAATTCCCCCGGAAAAAACGAAAAAAAGGACTAATGTCCTTTAAAATAGAGAAAGCGACTATGAAAGAAACCTTTCTCGTCACTCCTCTCTCTGGTCAAAGAATACGCAGTGAGTCAATAGATATGACCAACCTTATCAGCCACATCATGATAAAAATGATGTCCTTCGTCATATAGACTGAGGACTAAACCCCATTCTCTTGTATTTCATCATCATAAGATTTTTAAACATTTATTTTCTATGCTCAACTTCTTCAGACTCAACCCCGGACTCAATGTTTTTCAAACGGTTACACTAGCTCATAAGCTTGTGGCCGTGTGTTTGTAAACCTTGTCAAATCCATGTGTACATTCGTGCTTGTTCACATAACTTGACGGGAGAGAGAGAGAGAGAGAGACTCCTCGGTGGATTTTTCATTTCCGGCACAGAGCCAATATTGATAATGACTTATCAATTTATTCTGCACGTTGGGAAGGGAAACAAAAAAAATTAAGGATATGGAAAACAAAGTGCTGGATTTTGACTCTTCTCTTCCTCTCACTCTATCGATGGTCCATCATCGTCCTCCAATCAAACTTTGAGAAGAGAGCACGACTTGGATAATGTTTTTACTATGTCTAACATGGACTTGGACTAACGGTGAGTTAAATGACTGAAAAAGAGGATGAAGAAAGAAGGTGGTAGAGAACGAGAAAGAGAATAAGAGAGAGAGAAAGAGAGAGAGAGAGAAGAAAACAGGAAAGGAAATTATTCCCAAACTTCGTCACTCGCTTTTTCTGTGAGAGTTGCCGATTCTCTACGTTCTACAACTTCTTACTTTTTTCCGTGAGCATCCCATGCATAAATTCTTTCTGTAGTCTTACACTCTTGGGATGTCGACTACGTAAGTTGACAAGGAGCTGAGGCGAGTGGAGACTCTGTTGTCGTAAAACAGAAGAATGAAAGAGCAAAAAAAGAAGGAAAAAGACGTAGCGAGTTTGCGAGACTCAAATAGTGGGATATTTGCATATGTGTGTGTGTGTACATGCATATCGTATATGAACGTAGAAAATAGGGAAGGACAGCGGGGGAAAGCGAGAGAGTGACAGAGGGAACACTTGGAAAGAGATAGAAAAGCGTGAGCGTTGCTCTTGATCCCTGCATAATAACCGGTGAGAGAAAGTTCACAGATGATTTCCACTCATCCTACTTTCTCTTCACTCTCCGCTATACTTCTATTAAATTCTTCGACTCGGCAATTGACACAAGTTGAAACTTTTTTTTTCCGCCAGCAGCAACTGAACCAAACTGCTATTTTTTAATTGGTTGATCACGATGAGAAGGGAAAGTGTGTGAGTGTGAGTGTGAAAGGGTAAAAGAGAGAAAGTGCGAGAGAAAGACGGAGAGAGAGAAAGTAGAGGGAAATTGAAAATAGCAAAGCCGTCAGCAAACACGCCGTGCACAGGCTGCCTCTTTCTTTTTTTGGCACTTTTACTTTCTCAGTTCGAGTCTCCTGATTAACTTTTTTCTCGCGTTTAATTTGGGACTGCACGATTTGATGCTCTCGTGAGAGAGAGAGAGTGTGTGTGTTTATATATGTGTCCATTGGTGAATAAAGAGCTTTCAGTGGTCCGTACATACACTCAAACATACAGGCAGACCCACTCTCTTTCTCACTCCCTCTATCTCTCTCTCTCTCTTACACACATGGTGACTTGATTCAATTCAATAGTCAGTTGTCGTGAATCTCGTGAATGAGATGGAACTCTGGAATCAGACGCAAATTCTCCAATTAAATACATTCCTTCCGACAGCCCCTATCATCTATTTTGTACCCGACGCCTCCAGCACTTTCACTTTACTCAATCTACCCGTCCATAGTTGGCATCATGTAGGCCAAGGAATGAAAAGGAGAAGATGAAGATGGAAAACATGGAAAAGTTTTAAAGAGAGAGAGAGTGAGTCCACACACACACAAACTACCACCACTTGAACAATCACCAAGCTGGAAAGTGAAACTCTTCATTAGTGTCTGAAATGGAGAGAAAGCATACCTGGAGGCAGTAGGAAATCCACTAAGAAGCTTTCCCACCCGGCACACTTGACGCCCATCCAGAATTCATTCGACCACTGTTGAAAATATTAGTAGCACGGCATTTTCACAATAGAAACTCTTCAGCTTAGTCTCTCTCTCTCCCTGTCTCTGTCTCTCTCTCACTATCCGTCCTTATACATACCTTTTATCACTTATACTTTTAACGTCGTTTGCACAAGCTCAGAGGATTTTCTCGAAAGATTATTATGGACTCCACAACTCTCGTTCTCTCTCTGTCTTTTTCTCCCTCCCTCTCCTTTCCTTTCCTCTAGTCTCTGACTCACTTCCCCCTGTCAACGATGTCTTTTCCAGCGATTTGTGAAGGAAGGGGAGAGAGAGAGAGAAAACTAGTTATTTTTTAAAACAATTTCGTCTCTGATGATGAGTTTAATTAAATGAGGACTCATTAAGAACCCCATTTACATTTTTATTACTAATTAGTCAAATTACGACGGGAGACACACAAATTGCTGCTGCTCCCTGTTTCTGTTTCTATTTCTCTTTTCACGAAAATACAGAAACATGGATACAGATAGTTCATGTGTACTTTCCAACAATAATTGTCACGTCAACACACTAAAATCCAAAATCTAAAATTATACTCCCTGAATCTGTTTGAAACTCCCCATTAATCATTTGCAAAGACACAAAGACATTTGAAAGGAAGCATCACTCCTTTTACCATACATACAGATACTTTCCATGTAAAGCTGGATTTGAATTCGCAAATTTAATTTTTCGTACACAAACTGTTTTTGTTTTATCTGTTCTGTACATTTGTAGTTTGTACAGATGAAAAAGTTGTCAGTTGAAAGGAATTAGTGTTGTTGAGTTGAGCGAACACATTTCCCTACTGTTTTTTGTTAAACATTTCTGAGCTGTCAATGAGGAATCTCATGACAAGGCCAAGAGAAAGGAAATGAATTAAAGGGGGAAACTGAGTGAGATGGAAAATGTTTCATTAGTCCGGAATTTGTGTGTGCAACGCGACTAAACTCTATAGAAAAAGCGTTCATCTCTCCCTTTTTTAACTACTACCTAAGAGAAACACAAACACACACAGACACACACAGATAAACAGAACCATGAATGTACAATACTACAAAAAAAAACATTTTACTTTTTAGTTTTTCTACTTTTCCCGTCATCTCACTCGCACGCTCACTCTCTCTCTCTCTGCTTGAAAGCATGTTTTTTTGTTTGACAGTTGTGACTATTGAGATGTAGAAAGCTCATACAAGTCAACTTTCAATTTCAGTCATATAAATTCAATTTCCAAATCCTGATGCCTCAGTGTGTTTCTCTGTGTGTGTGTGTGTGTGTGTAGTTGAGATATTTTAGGATTTGTACGGAGCAACTGGAGAAAGTGGAAATAAAAGAAGAATGTTCCATTGGAACAATAAATAATACATTTTACAAAGTTAGATAAATTAAGGGGTCTATAGGAAGGGTGGAATTGATATTTGTTCCAAGATTTTTATTTAATGTGAAGGAAATAGAGGAAAAGATAAAATATTTTTATTATGATTAGACAGTTGTGTAGTATTTATATTCTTTTCTCCAGATTGTGTAATGTGTCTCACAGGAGGATGAATTGCCCACGGATAATACAGATGTACGATATATATATATATATATGTATAGCCACATCATCACATATCTGCAGTAGCTGTATTATTCCCTATATGAGGCTATATGTATTGTTCATGTCCATGTGCTATTTTTACATAAATACAACTGTTCCTGAGAAAGAGAGAGAGAAAGCGATTGAGCTTGGGATTTTGGTTTAAAGTTGGTTGGGCGGTGGCCGTCCGTCCAACTTTGGCACCAATCTCTCTCCCTTTTTTTCCTTTTCCCTCCGTCCGTCGTACATATACATATAAATCCCGTACATACATAGGTTTGTTTTTCGTGTTTCGGAAGATGAAACGAGAGCGAAGATGAAATCAGATAGAAATGAGAGGAAAACCATAACCATGGATAGTAAATACATTGCCAACAGAAGCAACTCAAACTCAAAAAAAAAAAATTCATGTACGTATGTACAAAAGTAATAATAATAATAATAATACAAGTAGGTATAGGCAACCCGGATACATGTGTACATATTGGATATGTATGTACTAGGAATTGCCAGTTTATATAAAGAGGAAATTCCATACATACAACAACAAACCCTCACCATAGAAAAGGAAAACGAACCACCAACATGAAGCAGGCCCTTCTAAATCTCTCGACATATATATATATATGTGTGTATGTATACCTATACAAAGAAAAAAAGGAGAGAGAGAGGAAGAGAAAGAGAGAGAAGGAACTGGGACATTATTTATGATGAGAAAATCCAGCCTCTCATCTTTCGCATTGGCGGGTTGCCATGGGAAAATGAAAAGAAATTTCTTGAGAAGTCCACATCACATCAAATTGTTATCTGAACGATATCCTTCTTATCCGCTATTTTTTTCTACTCTCTCTCTTTCTCTCGTTTTTTCACTCCAACTCTCGGACTCTTTCCTTCGTCTGACTCTGACTTTGAGTGCGAATGGCGAATGCATATATATACATATCGTACATGCGTGTATGTGTAATGTGTATTTGTGGGGCTTCACATTGCTATTGGCATTACATTGAGGCTTTCTATAAAACTGTTAACTCTGAGCAACTCTTTATTTATCCAGTTGATTTCCACTTTCATTCTATTTCCCAAAGAGTCATTTTCTCTTCGGAAAAAAAGAAAGTTTACGAACACTCAATATCCTATTCGATAGATAAAACACATCCAAAAGACATTCTTATGACAAGGGAAATGGCATCAAACTTCATAGCCACCAAAGTTTATAATGTCACAGTGCACACAATCCACAATCCACAATCCTTTCCTCAATTCTTTCTCTCACTCTCAAAAAACTTGTTTCCCTTCCACCTTTTTACCTTTGTGAACCCCTCGTTACGATTACGACACACCAAAACACACGCACACACACACATGCACATACACATTTCAGTCATGTAACACTTTCCTTTCTGAATCTCCCAAGACTTTTTTGCACCAATAAATAGAAACTTTGTTTATCGTTCGTGCAGATGACAAGAGCTCAATGAAATTTACCAATTAATATTTAATTAGTACAAAAAAAAGAGAAGTTTTGTCTGTATGACTGGAGACTCTCCAGTGGAGAGCGTGTACAGAATATTTAAGAAAACACACACGCAATTGATTGTTCTCATGTTGTTCGTGGAGATGAGTCTAATGGGAGAGAATTGTGCATCATATGTATGGGGAGGAGGCAAAGGGGGGGGGGCGAGAGGGGAAAGGGGAGTTGATTAAATAATCACGAGTGTTTAGTGTTTCTATATAAGTTGGAAGACATTTATTTCGTTGGAGTAATTAGGAGCTTGTTAGCGTCCGTAGTGTTTTGAGGGTTAATAGAAATACGAGGAGGAAACCTATGAATTCTATTTAAATGCTCCGTCTCTTAAGATTTTGAATGAAAGACGACAGTGGAATTAAAATGGAAATATATGGAGCGGAGGCAACTACCAGTCAAGGAAATGCCCAATGCAACTGAATATACTGGAGAATTGTAGATGGAGAATGGAAAAAGGAAGAGACATAAAGAGAAATAGAAAGCAAGGAAGAGAGAGAGACAGAGAGAGAGAGAGAGAGAGAGAAATTGTAGAATTGTGCATGAAGCTGAACGTTGCTGTCTTTGGAATAGAAAGATTGGATGTATGGCCATGATTCTCTAGTGGGCTACACGACCCAAAAGACATCGACTGAAGAAAGTTCCGTTGTCTGGTTGCTTTGAAGAAGAAGTAGAAGAAGAAGAAGAAGAAGGGAGGAATAAAAGGGAGAGAGAAAACGAAAGTGAAGGAGGAAAAAACGAATGTCCTGATCTCAATAAAAAAAATTCACCAGAGAAAAGATAACGGGGATGAGACAAGTCTTGTACTATTTTACAGCCTGTACAATAATTCATGGCAAATGGAAAGCGAAGGATCAAAATGTTTTTTTTTTCCTAGCCCTCTTTCTCTTTTTCTCTATCTTATTCTCACTCTCCTTCCGATCCCCAACGATAGCTGTGTATAGTTCTCATCTATGTCTAGTCGTTTTCTTCCACCGTTTTTTCCCTCTCTATCCCTTTCTCTCTCTTCTCTTCTTTTTAGCTCATTCCCACAGATCACCACCAACCACTCCAACCACACCTGACTTTCTCACTCACTCACTTTCTTCCCGTTACCAACCCACCATGAACTATTCTCATTCTCATCACACATGTATAGGGAAAAGAGCGAGAACGAGAGAGAGAGAAACGGAGAATGGCTCACCTCCATTCTTCTTCATCATTGTCTATTTCCCACTTAGGATCCTAACATGGATTTTATTGTAAATTACTGAGTCTTGTCTGTGGTAAAGGGGCCAATGATTACCCAAATGTATGTTCCCTGTTACAGCGGGAAACCATTAAAACCCTCATTGGGCTCCTGTCATTATTATACAAGAATAAGAACAAGGAAACCCAAACGAAGCCATTCGCTTAAAGCCAATAACGATTTTTTCATGGCTAATGAGCAGGCGAGTACAAACACTGTACACAAAAAAAAAGAAATCTTCCAACGTCTTTACTTCTTCAAACCTTACGTAAGGTACATAATTTCCTTGAAATTCATAATAAAAATCCTCATTCACTGCAAAATGTACGATAGAATGGCATACAAATTAGTAGTCCGTACAAGACGTTTACAAGTTACAACCTCAATTTTATATAGAGACACTTGACAAATCCTTTTCTTCACTTTTTTGCATACACATTTGAGCAAGTTGAAGTAACTGCTCAATAATATAAAAAAGCTTGCTTCAAACTCGAAAGGAAAGAAAAAAAGAGATTCATTTCATTCATTTACCTGTCAAGCTCCACACTCCAAAATATGTGATAGTGATTCCTCTTGTGCTCTTCTCGTCGTTTTCCTTCCAGGTGCGGACGTCCTCACCAAAGACTAAAGATCCTCCCGACTCTGTATAATGCAAAAAAAGAGACAGTCACAATGAAAAACGGAACAAGATTGCAGATGATGATGATGATGATGATGTTTGAAAGGGGAAAGGAATGTGCGAAGGTGAAGATGCAGAAAACTTGCATGAAATGTGACCAATGTGCTCCTTAAGTCATATACATAGTCATCACCTTGAAAGGAAACTTTTCCACACCACTACCACAACCAACGTTAACTTTTAATTAGTTCTCTGTGTGAGAGTAACAGAGTGACTTCAATGTTGAAGACGATCCACCAAAACTTATAGCAGAAATAATAATACAGCCCTCAAGTTCCCCTTTCTCATCCTCAGGAAAGCAACTTGGGCATGAGGAGGCTGCATAAATAAATCGACTGCATAAATTCGCCAACTTTCCACGACTTAAGGATTTTGCTTGTTGGCAAGTGAAAGCCAACGACTAAACGACGCTCATTCGTCTGAGAAGGAAAACCTTTTAAACAGGTATGTGCATTTGTACAATATTATTATTATTATGATTATAATCGCCTCTTTAATTTGCGCTTCTAATTGTACCCGAATTAAATTGTCCGTGCTTTGTACATGAGAAATGGGAATCTATATTTAGTATTTCGTCCCACAATGCAATGTCCTCATCGTCATAATTATAATTATACCATACTTTTGTACAGTCCACATTTTTCTTTTGTCACGCCCAACGACGACGCGCATGAAATTTCCATTTGACTCGGTAAAATATTTCCCACACTTACACACACTCACATGTTTTTTGTTATCATCCAAACAAAATGATGAAGAGTCCAAACTTTCCTTTCTGTATTGGTTTTGAAAGTTTGGCCAGGAGGAGAAAAGGGAAAGAGAAAGAGGCGATTTCGTCCTGTAATCATTGCTCGAAACTTGAAAAATATACTGACGATCAGATTAGAATTATACCCAAGGCCTCCGAGTCTCTCCCAACTCCCAACTCTTTTGGTCGAGAGTGAGAGAGAGAGAGAGAAAGAGCGAGAGAGAGCAGTGAAGTAACTGTTCAGAGCTCTCTGTTCTGTGAGTGTAAGTGAAGGTAGTGAAAAATGGTTTTGGGTGTTTAATGAAGGGACTTTGACAGCAATTAATGGGTAAGTTGGATAGAAAACTATCCACTACCCCGACGAGTATGGTGTTAAACATAAGCTTGAGTTCTATCCTTCGCTGAAGAGCTAGAGAAAGAGAAAGAGCGAGAGGGAAAACATGGAATTTTCCATGATTCTTCTTGTTTCCTATGCCCAAGTCATCAAACCAAACCATGAAAGAGGAAAGGAAAATAAAAGAGAGAAGGCGAAAGCCAAAATGAAAAGGCCGAACAAGAGAACAAGAGAAAAAAGTGAAAGTAGTGTGTGTATCGTGATGTGAACTGGAGACTGGCGACTGCAGACACATATAAAAAAAGTGTGTAGTGAACTGAGTGTGTTTTTCTATTTTCAATGGGCAGAGAAGAAGGTTTAATTAGCTTTTGTGAGTGTGTACTTTTTCCATAGGTTGTTGGTTTGATGGAAAATAGAAAGCTTTGGCAGACTCGGGAGCTGGATGTTTGGTTTCCATGTTTAATGCTTCACATGATGCATGAAAAGGCCAAGCTGTTTCTTTTCCATTTCTTTGAGTTTTCATTGTGAAAACCTCAAGTTATGTGTAGACTTGTAGACATACGATGGAAATAGGCTCTATAGATGAATTGCCGTTAGAGAAAGAGAGAGAGAAGCTATGCACTTGTGTCCAGGTCAACCTTGGCACCTTTCCCTCAACTAAACACGCAGTATATGGGTAGGTAACTGCACGCAGCTTATTTGTAGCCGTGAGAATTCACCTATGTGCATACTGCATACACAAGTACATACAGATACAGATAGAAATAGAGTCCTGGCTCAATGCATGTGGATTTGGGATTGTGGATGTGTATTTCTACGCTTATCAAAGCTTATAACTAACGACTCGGACTTGGCAAGTGAAAAGCGCGCGTTGGTTTAGTGTGACAGGAGGCCAAGATGGACTTGTTTTTCTCGGTCGTCTTTCTTTCGCTTCAAAACACAAACATACACAGACTCACTGTAGAAGGAGAGGGGAAAAGTCAAGTCAAAGAGAGAGAGAGAGAGAGAGAGCAAGCAGATAGACATACACACATATACAGGTTCATGAGGAAAGCTAAAGGGAAAAGGGAGAAATAAAGAATGAAGGAAAGAGTTGGGAAAGATGTTTTAGTTACAACGTGTGGAATTCTACAGGAAAGAAACCAGGGAAAGAAGTGAAAATGGTTTAGCGTAGAAAATAAAGAGGAAGAGAGAGAGAGAGAGAGAGAGAGAGAGAGAGAGAGAGAGAGAGAGAGTAGAAAAAAATTCCTGAAATGGGAAATGAGTCTTCAAGGGAAATCGATTGCGCTGGGTTTGGTTTGAGTTTGGTTTGGCTGACTGGCTGGCTGGTTGAAAGATGCGAGGGGGGAAAAGGAAAAGGACCTCCGTAAAAGTCTACATTGTAGGAAGAACTGACACTGTAGTTTTTATTGTGATTGCACCCGTCCAGGAACATAGTGCTAAAAAACATTGTTTGAGTTGCTGTACGAAAATCCCTGATTATCTCTTTCTTTCCTCCCTTCCTTTATCTGCTGCCTTCATATAAGAAACTCTTCTTTTTCTTTTTTCTTTGTCTTATATTCGGTTGAGAGTATAAATGTTGTAAACTAACCAAAAAAGGATTCGTCGCTCCATGAAAAAACAGAGTAAGTATATGCATTGGGCAAGATAGATGAGCGATTTCTAGGAAGAGCCACACGAGACTCAATTCTATCCTCGCCCATATTAGTACACATTCCTATCTTTTCCTCCTTCTCTACCTGATTCCACTCGAAACCCATATCTTGTTGGTATGAGGAGCTGGGGAGAAAACTCTTCAACTGTCTCTCTCTCTCTCGCCTCTCACCATATAATACTCACTCCCACCGAAATACAAGAATAAGAAAGTAAAAAACGGGGGAAAGTGTATTACACACATCATATAGCATTCGCTTCCTATTTGGGAATCGATAATTTCTCCTCTTTTTTCGTCGTCTTTCACTTCTTTTCTTTTTCTTCTTCTTTTTCGTCGTCGTTGTCGTTTTTTTGTAGTTATCCTGTCGTCCCTTGCTTTGCTTTTACTCTTACTCTTCCCTTTACTGTTGGGTTGACAAAACCAGTTTTTTTGAGAAAGAGAGAGAGAGAGCAAGAGAATTTCGGAATATACGAGGTCTGGCCCGTAAGGAAATTTCCAAGCTTGTTAGCAGGCATATTTCCTTCCTTTCGCCCTTTCTCTTTTCTCGAGCTGTCCTGTTATTTTATTTTTCGTATCTAGAGGCCTTTTTTCACGCATACACATGCAATTGATATTATTTTGAAGAGAAATAGAGAAAGAGATGGAAGAGAGAAACCATGAGAAAGCAAAAAGGAAAAGAATCTCTCGCAGAGAGAAAGAGAGAAAGGGGAAAGCACAGAGACACAGAGATAGCTGCTGCTGAGCTCAGTCTGAGGCCAAAAGCCTTTTAGGAGAGATAAAGGGAAAGCTGAGAAATTGTCCCGTTCCGTATTTTATCGGGCAAATGAAACTATACTTGTCGGCTATAAAAATCTTTCAGTTCTCTCTCTCTCTCTTCATCGTTTCATATGATAGCCAAGCCAGACAAAATTATTTGAAATCATGCTCTCTCTCTCTTTCTCTCTGACTCTTCCTCTTTCCTCCAAATCTCTCCCAGCTACAACTCTTAGAAGGCTCGTCGACTCTATACAGAACCCAAAGAACAGAGCACAAATATTGTACACATTGGGCCATGCCATGCATAGGAATCTCCACCCTCTCTCTCTCTCTCACACTCTTTGTACAGATCCCGCATATTCCGTAGTTATGGATCTACCCTCTTGTCTTGTCATAGAGAGGCTCCTATAATCTATAGGTATTTATGTATATCAATATGTATGAGTGTAGACGGTAATTCCGGGTTGCTTTCTCTCGTTCTCTCTCGTTCTCTCTCTGTGGGCCTCTCTCCTCCATTCACTCCGTTCGCCTTCATCGATTTTTTCGTTGCCGCTATCTCGCTCTCTCCTCTGCTTTCACTCGTACTCGTTCCCTCTCTCTCTCTCTCTCTCTTTTGCTCGCTCTCTCTCTCTCCGTTCACCACTCTCACAACTACGATAAGCTATGGATCTTCTCATCTCCCACTTCAGAGTCATACAGTCATCGCAATTGTCCGAACAATATACTTGGCAATAATCTGGAAAGATTCTTATAGTCTATCCATGACCAACATGTTCAAGTTGGAGTTAGTGTGAAGGCCATAGCTAAAGCTAGAAAAAAGATTTGAGAAAGGAAGAGCAAAAAAAAGGTGACCATATGATGGCCAGGAGGCACTCTATCAAATTTTCTCAAAGTCCTCATCAACTTGCTAAGGGAAAAATATCTATATCCTGGCCCACACTTACATCCGTCCATACATGTGTACATATGGAGAAGCAAGTCCATCCACGAACGGAAGGGGAAAAACCAACTATCCAAGTTGAGTCCAAGTAAATCCAGTGCCAGAGAGAGACTGTGTGTGTGTGTGTGTGTGTGTGTGGAGTGTGAAAATATATATCTTTAGTGTCCAAGCTGTTTCTGGATGGAAAAATATTTACTACTAAGGAAAGTTAATAAGATTTCTGCACACAACTTTCGTTGTTACGTTAGCACCAAAAAATTTCCTCATCTGTGATATTTGTGTGAGTGTGTCTGTCACTGTTGTCGCTCTCTCTCTCTCGCTCTCTCTCGCTCTCTCTGTACGAGTGGACGAATGTTGGAAAGCTTCTGATTGTAAGCATACTACATGTGGAGGGAAACCATTGAAGTTACATACCGGGATATTGTTTATTGTATTCCTCCACATCTCACAGTCTGTTTCTCCTCATACTTTGAGTGTGTTTGTACCTTCTTCCACAGTTCATTCCTTGCAATATCCGAGAGTCTACAGATAATTTAATACAGGCGGAGCTATTTTCTTTTGAGGAAGATTGGAGTGAGAGTGAGCAAGGACTGTGATACGGTCATGAGGGAGACGAAGAGAACGTGAGTGAGAGTAGGAGTAAGAGATATGTACATAATTTGATATTAGAGGGATTCCAATTAGGCTGTGTGTGTGTGTGTGTGGAGAGACAGGACTTGGATCCACATCTCGGATTGTTGTTGGTTTATTGAAGATGGTGATCAATGTTCCAGGATGGAATTCATGGCTGGTTTTTTAGAATGATGGAAAGTTGGAAGTTCTAGTTAAACTAAGAAGCCTTTTTTTCCCCTTACCACTCTCAAGCATACACAAATAGCACAGTATACTATTATAGCAGAGTAGAGAGGAGAGGAGAGGAGAAGAGAAGAGAGTCCTCCCTCTCAAATAAGGAGTCCCTGTGATGCTTCGTGAAAAATTGGTCGCAATTTGGAAGATTTCTTTAGAACTCGGAGACTTTTTTCTTTCCCATGTTGTGCCCCATCCATACTTGCATCACCCACCACAAAAATACACGGAGAGAACGAGAGAGCAAGAGAGAGAGAGAGAAAGAGAGCTCAACGACAGAAATTGAAGACGTGGCTGAATCTACCGATCTGGCGAAGGTAACATAAGAAGCTTTCCACTCCACACAAGTATTTTCAGTTGGGCGTGGGTTATAGATATAAATTCCTGATGGATAGTTTCCTATAATATAATATATCACGAGTACCCAACCTCTCCTATACGATATACGACAACCAACCAACAAACTCTTGACGATCAGTATCTGTATAGACAGCCAACATATCGAATAGAAATATTTTAGAACGCCAAATGTCTTACACGCACGTATGCATGCACCTGCACACGTCCTTTTTTTGAGCCAATGTTGATGAACTTAAATATCTATCTAGCCAGTAGTTGCAAATTCAACGAGAGCGAGAAAGAGAGACAGAACGAACAAACGAGAGAGAGGGAGGAAACGAGGGAAAAGAGAGAAGAAAGAGAATGAAAGGAATAAAGAGTTGGGCCATGAGAGGATGATAAAAAAAAAACTGGGGGGAAAACTACTTCGAAGCGAACGTGCCAGGCTATTGACAGGAGGATAGTGAAAGTGAGGGAGAAGAGCAAGTGAGAGCAGAAGGAGCAAGTGAAAAAGGTTGCGTTCCAATAAAACCTGCCAGCCAGCTCATCATTCCAGTAGAATTCATCATTTCATGTGTACGCGCCTTTCCTGTCTGACTAAGTCTCTCTTGCATCTTTCCATCTTTCTATACCCTCTTGCATCATTACTGCGTGTGTGTGTGCTGCACACCTACACAGGCTACACATAACATTCGTTCCTAAGCCTATTCCATGGCAGAACACAGGGCAGAGTAGTGTACTGCAGGAACATCTCATTTGCTCTCCTTTCTATCCTGTTTTTGTCAACAGAGAATCCCCCCACACACACATGCACAATCACATGGAGACTCACAGCTTCTGCTCTTCCTGCTCTCTTCAACATCGAAAAGAAAACTAAAAACTCTTCCTCTTCTTTCTTCCGTCGCTTTCTATGGGTTCGTTTTGTTCATCTTCCTTCTCTCTCTTTCTCTTTCTCTTTCTCTTCCTCTCTCTCTCTCTCGCTCACTCACGTTCCAACGTTTCCATTACAAATGTTCGTATGGAAGTGAGCGTGAGGATGGGATGCTGAAGGAACGACGCCGACAATGACGATGAGAGGTTGCAAGTTGTAGTAGCAGTTTCAATGTCAGCCCCCCCTCTCTCTCTCTTGGTGGAGAATGGAAAGTAAAGGGAAGAGCCAGCCACACTGATCTCTGTCAGCAGATAGACAAATGCAAAACAAAGTTGACAGGACCAAGGCTGACGAACACCAACGACTCAAGACGAGACGAGTCTCTCATTTTCCCTACCACATCATGATTGAATAGCAGTTGTTCCCTTCCTCATCTTCAACTCCTTCCTTCTTCTTTTCTCTTTAACTCCATGTGCAACTGCTTTTGGAAGTTCTTCCGTGTTCCTTGTTCTCCATCTCTCTCGCTCTCTCTCTCTCCCTCATCCTCGTTGCTAGTCATTCTCCTTATGTCTTCTTTCCACAACGCTCTCACACTGAGTTTCTCTCCTTCTCTCTCTCTCCTCTGCTCTCATTCCTTTCTTTTTTTGGGGGCCTTGTCTGTATCTCTGCGTGTGATGACGACGCTCTCGTTGTCTTTGGTTCCAACTACTCTCTCTTTCTTTTTTCTTCTCTCTCTCTCCGTGTAACCAACAACTTTCTCTTTATTGCTTGTCAACTGTTTCTGCGTTCCTGCTCCAAAGCTCCGGCCAATTTCAAAACGCACACATACGCAGTTACACACAGTAGAAACTTTTCTCTTTTCAAACATTTTCAAACTCAATTACAAAAACAGATTTATTTTCAGCAGCAGCAGCAGCAGCAGCACCAACTGGTTTGTTTTACGCATGTCTGTCTCACTTTCATGCTCTTGCTTCCTTCCTTTTGGCTCCTTCTCTGGCTGCTGCATATGAGAAAAATGACAAGGCGAGGACTTAAACGTGTCACACAATTCCTAGAAACCTCTTCGCATTTGTCACCTTGTCAATAGGCGTGACAGAAAACATTCGTTGGAGACAGCAGAATTTTATATTGTCCGTCCATCAATCGAGAGAAGAGAGAAAATTTTAATATACACAGTAACTAAATTAAAATCCAAAATGTGAATCAATCTTCACGGAAGTTTAAACGTTATGAAAAATGAGAGGAGGATGTGTTACTTTTTATCGTGGTGCGCAGATACCATCGGAAATTGGGAACTGAATTGAGTGGAGTTGACGCCTTTTATTATTAAGTTTTCTCGTTGTCATTGTGAATATTTTATTGGATTTTATTATTATTCGTTGATGGTAGTGGAGATCCGAATGAAATGTTTGAATATATAATAATAATAATAATAAGTCAACGTCAATTCTTTCCCACTGTAATATAGATATAGATATAGATATAACAATCGCTTGACTAGAGCGGGAAAGGGATGAGGCACTGTGGAGATTTCTTTGGATAAACTAAATTCATTAGTGGTGAATGGGTAATATTTGTGGAGCGGTGATAAAGTAGACAGAATCTGATTGAATGTGCTAATTAAGATTTCCACTGAATTTCCCTTGTTAAGGCTGAAAAGCGTACATCTTTGGTTTAGTACAGATATGAATCGCGAGGAAAAGAGAGGAGGAGAGTGGAGTAAAGGGATTTTAGAGTTTTAGAGCAAAAGAGCTTTCAGTATAGAGAGAAGGAGAGAAGACGAAAGATTGAGAGAGATGGGGAAATAAATAGAGTAAGTGTAGTGTGACTTTATAACTGGGAGAGACGGAAAGATAGATAGAAAGAGAGATAAATACCCCAAAAACCATGGTATGGATGTTTTTGATGGATTTTGAGGTGAGTTTGAATGGAAGTTGATTCAGGTGTTTGTGAGTAATTGAAAGTTGAGAGTGTGAATAGTGATTGGCTATATATGGATGGATTGAGACTATGGTTGAGTGGAGATATAGAGAGAGAGAGTGAGAGCGTGGGCGAGTTAGGGAGACAGAGAAAAGTAAGAGTAAGGGAAAGCGAGAATTGGTGGAAGAAGTTGGTTAATTAGAACGAGAGAGTGGCTAGGAAATGAAGGCCACGGATATTTCATGTCTCTCTTTCCCATAAGATAAACCATGAAGGATGACTGAATCTGGCTCTCCAGCTCATTCACTCTCACTCTCTTCTTCCGTTTGAGTCTTTGAGTCTGAGAATATCGAGGACAAAAAGAAAACTCCTTTTCCCAATTTAATGTACATAACTAGATGTGGTTGTCCTTGTATATAAACTCTAGACTATCTGCAAGCGGATACAAAGTGTAGTCAGTCAACTCCCCACCCTCCTCCTCCTCCCTTTTCTTTCTCTTTTCTCTCGCTCATTCTCTCTCTCTCTCTTCATTCCATCTTTTCCGTCACACGAAAATCTACTGCTAAAGGGGCTCAACAGAATAGCTCTTCTCCAGACAATAATTCATAGCTAGTTTTATGGGATGAAGCAACGACCAGCAAGCAACTACTTTAACTAGACCCAAAACTCAACTCAACTCTCATTCCCTTCTCTCTGTCCGCTCTCTCTCTCTCTTTTCCTTTGCTCTATTTCGCTCATCACATTTCGTTCCGTTCCCGTTCGTTGATGTGAGGGCGACGGAGTTAACGTCCAACATTATGATTATTATTTTCATTAGGGAGAAGTATAAGCGGAGTGGGAATGTTCAACTCAACTGGACCGTTCTCGCTTCCTTGTCCATATCGTAATATTCATCCATGATGGCCAACTGCTACTCTCCTCCATCAACTCCCTCAGTAACTGGACTTTTCAAACAACTCAAACTCAAAAAATTCCACAGCCCACATTTTAACCACACCAACACAACAAATGTACATGGTTCTGTCAACTTTTACCCAACAACTATACTGTATAGACGAAGTATGTACTATTTATGTACACCGACGACCATTAGTCTACAGTATTTGTATGCTATATATATGTGTGTGTTCGTATGTGTGTGTGTGTGTAGTCATTGAAGCGGAATAAGACAGTGAACTGGCTCAGTTGCAGAGAGAGAGAGAGAGAGAGAGCAGGCGGGACACAAAGACATTATTTAGCCATGACTTGGTGAGCTTGGGACGTATGCACATGAACGGGAGGAAGGGAGTTGAGCGTGTGAAGAGGAGAAACTCACTCAGCACTCTCAGTTGACTTTCTGAAAGGTTTGTCATCCGTGATTGGTATGAGAATAAGACGGAGAGAATAAAATGAAGAAGTAGAATAATAAGAGAGCGAGGTAAGTGAAGGTTCATATAATGTCAGATATATTTCTCTGAATGTAATGTACATTGTAGGTACGTATTATGTATGTGTGTGTGTGGATGTGTAAATATTTCGTTTTGTTTTTCTTTCTGCCTCGGTTTGTGTTGGTGTTGGTGTTGGCGTTACTGTTGGTGTTAGTCATTGAGAAAGCGGGGAAACGGGAGAGTTGGAGCAGGGCAGCCATTTATTGTGTTGCGTTGTTGCTGGCGGAAGGTACCCTCACAATAATAAACAAGTCTTTATGGCCCATTACGTTCCTCACGTCAGAAATACTTTTCATTTTTCTCCTCCTCACCTAATCTCTACACACTCATTCATCCTGAGTCAACGAGCGCGGAGCGAGTGTCGACTAAAAATTAACACGTCCAACCACGTCCCACTACTTTTTCTCTTCCCCTCTCTCTCTCTCTTCCTCTCTCTTTCCCCACTCCCCAATCCAACTCCATAACAGGACAAAGTATATCATGACGCAAAACAAATATTTACTTTCTCTCCCTCTCTCTCTCTCTACAAAGAGAAGATTGTACATATTCTTCAGACTCCTCTGGAATTGTCAGGGAAAAGGAAAGGAGGAAAGTATGTACAAGCGACTTCATTCTAATTATGGTTAGAGAAAGATACACACAATTGAATAAAATTCCCAGCTTCACAATGCCATGGCGCTACTGGTAGTCGTCGTCATATGCCAACTTTTTTTTCATGAGCCCAAGTTTTTGTCCAACTTTTTTTTCCCCTATCTGTTTATTACCACAGAAATACAGAATTACAGAATTCCTGGCTCGCTCACTCGCTCGCTCTTTACACTCGGAAATCTCTCTCATCCTTTCTCGTTTGAGGTTTGTTTAATAGAGAGAAAAAAATGGGATTTGAAATAGAAGAATGACACAAGTTTCTCGTTATATTTGGTCATTCACAAGGGTTCTTATATATTCTTGTACGGGAGAGTGCACACATTGTCTTATTTTTTTATTTATAAACAATTTGGGAAACGAGAGTCCGTCTATTTTTAGAATGAACTGACTACTTCGTGAACACTGTCGACGGTACACTCTAGAAATCCATTGAAAACGAAATATGTAATCTAATGAATGGTTTTTCTAATGAAGATTTAATTTAAAACTTGTGTCGAGAGGAAAAGTGCCGAAAAATAAATTCTGTGCCGCCAGCGTACGCGAGAGAGAAAGAAAGAGAAAGCGAAGAACACGAGAGAGAGAGAGAGGGAGGGAGAGAGAGAAATGGGAGAAGAGGGAGAGAGAGAGAGAGAGAGAGAGATTGAGAGAGAGAGAGAGAGAGTCCAGGAGAGTTGTTTGCTAAATGGTTGCAATAATTGTCATGGTGGTAAGATCGTTTTGCTGAAGAATGTTCATGGATGGCAAGCTGATTGTTGGATGGTCCGCTGGCCAAATAAAATATAGTGACTATTAGTTTTGGCAATTATTCAACTTGATGAAAAGAGAACAGGTGCTTTCTACGGTTCTCTCTCTTCTCGCCCTCTTCTTCTTCTTCTTCTTCCTCCTCTGCTTCTAATTCTACAATACTTGGTCAAAGTCTGAGTCGGAATGAAGGAGAGAAAGCAAGCGGATCCGAGAAAACTAAGAAAATGAGAGAGAGAGAGAGATCGTACGTAAGCCACCATATTCAATTCCACTATGTATTTTCGTATTTGGGATGTGGAGTATCTTTTCCATCAAAGAAACAACTGGGGAGCATGAGGAATATGCCATCACACACACACACACACAGTCTAGATCCCGACTTTTTGTTTTTACTTTTACTTTAGTCTAGTTGCGAATAGGAAATGGTAAGGAAAAGCCCTGGAGCAGAAAAACCTTGAGTGTACGGATATCAATTTGTCAGGCGTATGCATGTAGGCGAGAAATGGATACTCTTTGCTCTTGCTCTTGCTCTGCTGCTTAGCCTTTCGCCTCCCAGCCAAATTATCGCCTTCTTCATCATTCACAAAACACTCACAACTTTCTTCGTCTCTCCGTCTCCAACTCCAACTCTCTCCCACCATGCAAAATTCCCCAACACTCTCCACTGGAGACAAAACTTGAACATTAAATTCGACCAATACAAAAGACACGGCAAGAGAAAGAGAGAGAGATAGAGAAACTCCAGATACAGATAAAGCAGATACAAAACCATTATAAATTATAAACTATTTTAGAAATTCTACACACTCCATTACAAACTTTCTTTTTATCCTTATTTTATTTACGTATACACAAAGCCTTGAGAATAAAATATAGGCCACACATTTGAGCTCGCAATCCTTTAGAATCCAACCAATAAAACACTATGAGTCGCTCCCCATTGCTTTCCCATTTCGACAAACACTTTTTAACATCATTTCTCACAGATTAAAGATAAAAATTCAAGATGGAGCTTCACTATTTTAAATGTGATGTTTACATTTAAGTGGGGGATCTACATTTAAGTTTTAAACATTTTATTATATATTATACTTACGAAACAAGTAATGTTTGAAGCCAGAGGAAAGTCTTAAAGGAAACGAATCTTGCATTGAATAAATTAAGCTCGAAATTTAAAATATGACCTGGTAACGATGGGATTTTGGATGAAGAGAAATGGGGAAAGGTCTTGAGAAAAGAGAGAAAAGGGAAAGAAAGAAAGGAAGAAGGAGGGAAATCGAATGAATAGACGACGGGATATGATGGAAATGCGCTGGTTGCCTGTTCCTTCTCTTCTCTTTGCATATGCTTGGACTGAGATGTAGAAGGAAATAATTTGAATAGTTGGATTATTTCATATAAAAAACCGAGAGGAAGTCTGTGAGAGAAATCCTATAAATTGGAGGCATAAGAGTTCAATCATGTATGAGTCTGAATGAAAATGTAAATGTATGTGTGTGTGTGTGTGTGCGGATGAGAGAAAAAGTGCGAGAAAGAAAGAGAGAGCAAGTTGAGAGAGAGAGGGTGAGAATGAACTGTTTTACCACACTTGGCTCGGCATTTTACAAGTCAGAGATTGTGGTTAGGAATGAGGTTTCTCGCTCTCTCTCTGTATTCTTCTTTCTCAGGCTCAGACTCAAGAGGCGAAAAAAGGGAAAGAAAAGAAAGAAACGAGCACGAGAGAGAAAAAAGAGAGAAAGAGATAGTGAAAAATATGGAAATGATCAGAAACGCTTCGCTGATTTCTTTTCCAACTTAAGATGAGTAGACTGTAGTAGAATGAACACTGTCCTGATAGGTGTACCAACGGTGTGAAAAATTCTCAAACTATATGCATGATCATCAGGATTCAGGGATCTCGTATGTACACAGGGGGGAAGTACTGCAAGTACAAGGAGGACCCAATTCGATACAGACAGGTATGAATCCAAGAGAAAGGAATGAGAAAAAGTAGTTGCAGATGGTTAGTACTAAGAAGGAGAGAGAGAAAGATCGAGTTTGCTAAGAATACCAAGAAAACGAAGAAGAAACGTTCGTCTCCAATGATTTGCCAACGTTGCATCTTGAATTCTGAATTGGAAAGAAACCCAAAGAATTCTCTGTCAACCACACACTCCAGATAGCCTACATACTCACATACAGTACTTTCTCACCTTTTCTATCTCTCTTTCTCTGGTGCTCCTTGCTCCGTACACTCAGCTCGCTTTCGCTTGCTAAATTTCCCTCTTGACAGTTCTCGGGTGAGGCATCTCTACTCTCTCTACTTTTTACTTGTCAAATCCCAGCTCTCCATTCGAAAAGCGAATCGTCGTCGTCGTCTTTTACTTTTCGTACAATTTCCTCTCTTCTTCTCTCTAACTCTCGTCTCTCTCCTCTTCAGTGGACTGTAGTTAGCGTTGACCATAAGTGACCTGGATATGGAATTGGAAGGGAAAGCTCCTCACGAGATGGTCCTTCTGTGTATGTGTGTGTGTGTGTTCTATCCACCATCCACATTTGTACTAAGAGTAAGCTCTGCTGTCTTCATTTATACGAGGGAGAAACCAAGAGAAAGGAGAGAGGAAACCAGGACGAGGGAAACCGGTATATTTCTCTATATAAAAAAAGTTATATTCACATCCCACATTCACAGTGAGATCCTTTACAACTTACAACTGGAAGAACAGTTCGGAAATGAGCCAACGAAAGAAGAAGAAGAAAAGTCTGCCTGGGCAAGCAATCGATGACACTTTCCGCTCTAAAGCGTTTATATCGATTTTTATTTTTTTTTATGTATGTATACTCCAACTCTTTGGAATAAATCAAAATTTCTCTTCTCAGAGGTATTACACACAACTCGTTCTCGTCGTGTAGATTCTTGCTCCGTTTGAGCCTCTTTCATCGTAATAAAAGCAAGGAGAAAAGGGCGAAAGTAAAGTAAAAAAACGCAGGAGGAAAAGAAAAAGAGAAGAGAAAGCGGTAACGATTGGAGAATTCTCATTCCTCGGTGTATATATGTGAGAGAGAGAAAGAGAGAAAGCGTTATGTGTAAATGTCAGTTGCACTCAAACTAAGCCATAAGTCCAGTACTCTCTCACCACATGCTATGGATAGGGAGGATGAAACAGGAAGAGGATCTAACTATTTATTAGTGGGTGACAAGTACGTGAAATAAAACATTATCCACGAACCACCTTTTACATACAAATACAGACCCATCTTCCTATTTCATTCCCAAAATGCTCTTTTCCCTCTCTCTCTATCTCTCTCTCTCTCATCTCTTGTTCCTTTCACTTCACTTTCCCCCATGTGCGGATGCCCATGTTCATGTGTGTGTCAGAGAGCGAGAGAGAGAAAGAGTATGGCCATAGAATAGAGAGATAGAAACCACAACCTTTTATTTTCACTGCTTTCTCCTCTCCTCTCATAATTTCCACTGTCACAAATCCAAACTACAGAGGACGACGGACAACTTTGAACTTTCCCCTTGGAAATTAATTATGACTTTGTTTATGAAGGATGTGAAGGGAGAAAATGTGTACGGATTTTGTACTCGACTCTACTTCCCTTCCATTCCAACTCCATTACAATTATTACTTGAATTTCTTGCTGTTGAAATTACGGTTACTGTTACTCCTTCCACTGCACGGCACTGATGTTGTTGTTGTCGTCGTTGTTATTATTATTATTCTAATGGAATTACAGGCTGTCTGCTCGGAGGAGACAAGTTAAGTATTTGATTTATACGAGCTGGAATGAAGAGGATGAAAAGTGTAGTGAAAAGTGAAATGAATGGAAAGTTTTTTTTTGTGGTGAGAGTTTTATTTATCTGTTCTTGTTGTTGTTGTACATACGATAGTTGTTTGTATACATAAAATACACCGACATAGACATGGACATGGTGAGAGCGAGGCTGAGAGTGGATTGCTGTTCATTTTGTTATTGTTGTTGGTTGTAACTTCCTTTTTGCATTGGTGCATGTACCGAGTTCAGAGTACAGAGTGTACAAAGTTGATGTGAGAAGGCAATCGTATTTGTATTTGTATCTTATAAGGGACGCGATCCCAATGTGGATTTCTCTGATTCTGATTAGTCGGGACAGATTTGAACTCGTTCTCTTGTTGTTCCATCGCTTTCTCTCTCTCTTTCTCTATACTTTACACTTTGCTTCTACATCTGTTCCAATTTACCTCGTTCGGTTGCTGTTCAGTGAGTTTCCAACTCCAACTCCAGTTCTCGTTTGCTCGTGATGGCTGGCTGGTGGGTGCATTTGGCGTTGTTGACACAGGCACACATGTGCTCAACTAATCCCAGTACATGTCATGTTTGTCGCATCATTTCCCACCTTGTAACACTCATGGAGGATGGAGAGAGATGGAAAGAGAGAGAGAGGAGAGAGAGGAGCCTCATCCAAACGACATCTCAGCAACATACCACACTCCCTCCCTCCCCATTCCCCCCACCCATTGTTCCCCCAATTCTCTATGACTAATTGGAACAAATTCAATCATAAAACACGCTCTCTTTTCCTGTACATTTCCGCTTACAGATTTCCTCGGCAGAAACTCCTGATAATCCAGTTCCATTTCTAAATTCCGCATTTCACAATCCAACTTCGAAATCTCTTCCTTTCACTGAATTCAACGAGTCGAGTCGAGTCGACGGATATTCCTCATTTTTTGTACTCATTTCCTTATTCTTATTATAAAAAAAACCCGTGTTCTCGTTCTCGCTCTCGTCATTCCATTGGGGAATGATGTTCGGTCGGATATTCTGACGAGCAGACGGAGATAGATTGGGAATTCTACGATGGTAGATATTGATTTGAATTAATTATGCTTGTTAATCCAATAGACGGAGACGGTCGACTCGAAGAAGGGACATCCATAGATTTTCCCTCATACAAAACGATAGAGAGAGAGAAAGAAAGGGAGAGAGAAAGAGATAGAGAGAAAGAGCGTCGTTCCCTTCCGAGAGTGAACCCATTAAATAAACAATTTACATTGACTTAAGGTAAGGGAAACAAAGTAATCTGTTGGTGAGACTCAGTCAGCTGTTTTCTTTGCTCAATGAGCTGGAAAAAGGTAACATTTCCAAATTACAAATTGTGAGGGTGTACTAGTGTATGTACTACATTCTATCGTGGTGAAATGTCCACATCCGCCCCATCCCCACATTTACAATGCCAAGGAAGTACTAAAGAGCATCCGTACCCCGACCATTTCAACTCTCTCTCTCTCTCCATTTTAATCAATAATTCGCCCAACGATTTTAAATAAGCTGTTTATTGTTCGAATTCGAATTGCCTGCAAGCCATCATCTCTTTCTCTCCATTGGTACGGTTCTCAAATATAAAATATAAATCCTTTATACCGATATTGCCATGGTTCAATGAGCAACTGATGACTGACGACCAACGACCAAGAAACTCTCTTTCCCTCTCTCTATGTACACGTCCATAAAGGAAAGTAGGAGACCAATTTCTAGTGTAGAAAATGTACGATATATATGTACAAGCATTGCTGACAGTAGTCAGCAATAATGAAATGAAAAGCTTTGAGACTCAAAGCTCAAAGGTCAATTTCCTTTCTCAATTCGTATGAACTGCAGGAGGAAATGGGACTAGAGGAAAAGTCTAGTCAATCTTTCTTGCCATCTTTCATATGATGGACTATTGCAAGGGGATTCTGTCTCTGTCTCTCTATTTCTATGAAGCTTCAAATATTGTAGCATACAGGATTTATATATTATATGCAAGGGATAAATCTAAGACGGTTGATGTGTACAGGGAAATGTTATGGATTTAAGAGGGAGAAAGGAAGAAAAGGAGGGAGGGGAGCAAGGAAAGCGGTTGATTTCCATGCCGACTTATATAATACTACATAGTACATATACTGGAAGTACATGCAAGTAGAAGTAGGAAGAGAAGATAGAGAAAAAGCTAAGACGTGAGCGTCAAGGTGACATTTAACTTGAAATACCACGTCAAAGAAGCACCAAGGAAATTTGCATTGCCTGCATTACAAAGAGATGGAGAGAGAGGGAGAGAGAGAAGGAGAAGAGCAAGTACAAGTGCGTGAGAAGGGGAGAAATATATATAGAGAGAGAAGAGAGAGAAGAGAGTGGGAGAGAAAAAGACTGAGGAAGACTGTGGTGTGCTTAGAAACTCGAGTCTTTGCACTCGTTCTCTTCATTTTACTTTTGCAGTCTCTACTGTTCTCTCAGTTCCTCCTTTCTATCGTTTCTTCGTTCTAGTTATAGTTCTTGTTTTGATTCTGGTTCTAGTTTTCCACCAGAACTTGTTTAATGAAGTTAGCGGGAGAAAGGACAAGGACAGCGACAAGCGGCAGGGAAAAGGCAAAGGAAAAGTGAAAGGAATCAAGTAAATTCCATTCGTAAATCTGAGCTTGGTTCTCTCTCCCTGTAGTCTGTACACATTCGCTTTCACACTCTCAACCCAGTCATCATCGCCCTGAAATCTCTCCTTCTCTCTCGCTCTCTCTCTCTCTCTCTCCCTTTCTCCCCAACATATTTCAAATTAAAGGAAGCAGAAGGTCTCCATGAAATATCATCATTCCTTCTCTTCTCATTCTCTTCTTCCTCTCCTTCGACTTCATCTTCTCCTTCTTCTACAGCTTGTCATATATAACTGTAGTCTGTAGACAGAAATTTCTCAGAAGCAAAAGGGGAAGCGCCATCATGATGTAATTCTATCATAGATGGTGGGAAAGGTTTTCTTCTTCACCTTTCAAATTCTAACGTTCGAATCACTATTTGACGTTTCATATCCTCTTTACTACTTATTATTAAGCGCTTTATCCAGGAACACACGCTCTCTCCGCACTTATACTACCGTTACACAACCCCATAGTTCATACTCATATCCTTACTGAAGACTCCCAACTCCGTTATGCTCATCTGTACAAATACAAATACAGACAGAGTTTGCACAAGTCTTTCTCTCTCTCTCTCTCTACTCAGAACTGCGAGTCATGATGTAACTTGTACGAAAGCTCTTTGAGGAGAAGAATACGAAGACGAAGAAGGGGAAGGGGAGTGAGAGAGATGAAGAGAATGGAGGGAACAACCGAGTGTACATAAAAGTAATAATGGGTTTCTCTCCTTCGTGGTGGCAGGATGAGTTAGGCGGTTCGGAAATGAAGATGGCCGAGGGCAGTCAAGTAAGTCTGTCGGTGTCAGTAGTAAGACTCTCCGTCTCCCTCTCTCTCTCTCCCCCCGTATGTGTGTGTGTGGTTTCAAACATTTATTTCTATACTATTATTTTCCAGCTATTCTCCAGCTACCCACGAGTACAATTCACTCCCTGTATCCCCCATCATATCCACAGTATCCACTCCCACACACACACATCCTCACCCACTCACTCACATACATGCATACTTCATATTACTATATCCATGCTCCAGTACGTCGTTATATATTGTGTGTGTAAATGTTCCATCGATGCAGTTGAAACTTTAACTCGCTCTCGACTCTCTCTCCCTTTCCACTAGTTTTACTCTCTTTCCCTTTTCCTTGCTCTCCTTTTCGTTCTCTCTCGCTTTCTCGCTTTCTCTAGACTTGACAACAATACTTCCGACGAGTAGCGAAAGGGAAAGATAGAAAATTCAGCCAATGAGTCCCAAAAGAGTCGTTTTCTAACATTTCCGAGATGTCTGCTAATCAAAAGCCTCCAGTCAGTTCCGTCATAAAGGCCTGAGTTTTGCCAACTTAATTGAACTTCACGAGCGCAAAGAGAACCCCGGCTCATGTTAGTAGTTGACTCATGACCTCGTCCAACACATTCACTCCCCAACACACACACACAAAGTTATAAAACAAAAATACCATGAGCGAAAACGAAAAAAAAACCTCAAGAAGGAAAAAAGAAAAACCTCGAGAATCCCAGACAAAAAAACCCAGAGAATATCCAAATAGGGGGGAAAAACTCCGAGAATCCTAAAACCCATGGAACGATAAAGAGATGCCTGTATGAGGATGAGGTTGAGAGTGCGTATGTGTTCAAGTTCTTGTAGATTTTGTACGAGTGAGTGTGAGTGTGAGTATAATAAAAATGTCTAGGTAATATAAAAAAAATGCTACAAGTGTTGGTGCTATGTCTACATATAAATGTTGTGTAGCATGGGGACGAAAGTGAGACCCTTGGGGCGGGCTAGTTGGAGTTGGAGTTCAAGCTGAACCGCGGTGGGGATTACGATTCAGGTTGTTCGTATCCAGATCCAGAATCCAGATCTAGCCACGGTATAGAGCAGAGCATAACAGTGCAGAACAGAACAGAACAGGGGGGAAACAATGAAACAATGAAATGCCTGTACATTCTGTATTCTGTACTCTGTACACTAGACCTCTGTAATTGATGAAATGGATTGTGTCCTTGGAAGATCCGAGTGCCGTCCGTCCAGCACATAGCGAAAAAAAAGGATTTAGCTTGGAAACATAAAGCTTAGGATTATTCTCTCTTCGTTTTTTCCCCTTTTTCTCTCGTCTTTCTATATTTCTCTTCCATTCGTTTTCCTTCATTCCCCCCAAGTTTTATATGGTAACAAGAGGAAAGAGCAAAAAGAGAGAGAGAGAGAGAGAGAGTTTTTTTCTCTCTTCTCTTTGCTTTTCTTCTCGTCGGCTCCCGACGACGAGACTGACTATTCGACGAAAAGGAGAAGGAATGAAGAAACACATGGGCACCATTCATACAAAACTCTCTCGCATCCTCGTCCAAAAAAAGAAGCCCCTTTTGACTCTCCTTCTCTTTCTGTCTCGCTCGCTCTCATTCTCCTTATATTTCTCTTTCTCTCTTCCTCGTTTTCGTTTTCGTTTTCATTCTCGTTCTTGTTCTTGTTCTCGCTCTGACTTGCTTTTTAAGCTGATCCAGAGAGAACGTTATCCTTTTAACTGATATAAGAAGACTTTCCAATGTTGCCACAACCAGTTGGCGTTGGCCATCATTCCTTCGTATGTACACACACAACTTCCTCTCTTTCTCGCTCTCTTTCCCATTCGTGTACACACAGTTTGTTCATGTAAAGTGAATTGGTTGCCAAAATCATGGCAAATCAACAGCAACTAATGTCCTGGCTGCTTTCTCCCCAAACAAGTTTATACGTGGACATTTGGATGGTAGTTGGAATGGATAGAATGGAGGAAAGGAGGAAAAACTGGGGAATGGGTGAAAACTAAAACCCAGCTACACAAGATCTTGATCTAAGAGCCAAGTGCAACCAACAGTAAACTTGACAAAAAGAAAAATCCTGGCATCCTTTTCCTCAGAAACATCAACCAGCCAGAACCAGAAGCTGGAACCAATGCAAGAGTAAGAGAAACGAGAAACTAGAGAAAGAGAAAGAGAGAGAGAGAGAGAGAGAGAGAGAGAGAGAGAGAGAGAGAGAGAGAGAGAGAGACAGCCAGAGAAAGTAGGCGAAATCTCTCTCCATAAGAAGACCCAGATTTAAAGCAAGAACATGAACAAACAAATCGAAAACAACCATGTTTATTCCCAATGTGAATGAGTATACGAAAAACCCAAACTCTCTCTCCTCTCTCTCCCTTTAAAGCCCTCCCACACGCACTTCACTTCCTCTCTCGCTTGCTCCTTCATCAAGTCTTTCAGAGCTCCCTCCATTCTGACACGGATACAGAATATTTTTAACTAAGCCCCTCAGTTAGCCACCATTAGAAAATCCTCCTCTACTTTCTCTCCCAGTCAATGTTCATTTTATTCATTGCCATTTCCATACTGTTTCCAGCCCAAATACAAAAAACGTCCAGATATTCATGGACCGTGTGTGTGTGTAAAGAGTGTAAAGAGTAGAGAGACTCAAACATCGATATCAATAGAATGAGGAGAAGGGAATCATCAAAATTCAACAGAGTCCCTGTACGCGTAATTCTATATATTTCCCCTCGTGTCTATTCTATTTATATATATCTGTGTATATTCTGAATTCTGTCTACCCTAAAACTCGGATACATATAAACCAAATATCTTTCAACATTTCCAAATTTACTCAGGTCGGAGAGTAACTAGGAACTAGGGGGAAAGCAACAGCAACAGCAACAAGAACAAGCCCAGCAGTGGATAAACAGAATTCAACATATGTAAAATGAATACACGTCAACAGTTGCTTTTATTTCAATTGGAAAAATAAAATAAAATGGACCACGAAGGGAAGAGAAGAGAAGAGGAGAAAAAAACTTTGAACTTGTTTTTATCCTCATGGAATTTAAAGACGTGGATTTCTTTCCCTTTTTTTAGACTCGTTCTCATTACAGATAAATAAAAGGAGAAGGAAAGAGAGAGAGAGAGGAAGAGAGAGAGGGAGGGAAGACAAGAACAAGGAAGGGAGTTTCTCCCTCCCAAATAAAATAAATACAAATGGATGTTTCTGTGGTCACAGTCTCATCATCAAATCATTCAAATGGATTGGTTTACAACATTTGTATTTTTCTCAACAGCTTTCTCCCAGCCCATCAAATCAACATATCTCTCTTTCTCTCTCTCTCTCGTGTATTCATGTATGTGTGCCTGCGTTTAGAGTTATCTCGTTTACATGGGGAAATTTTTCGTTTTGGATTTCAAGAGAAAGCGAGAGTTCAAGTATGACAATCCCAGTGCGAGTCAAGACGCGTACAAGATTGTTTACAGTCAAAATCCTCAAAACTCGGAATATTCTTTGACATGTAGAGACACCCCATGTCAGCATTTCACCATTTCAACAGATTTTCCTCCCACTGCGACTCTCACATGCACAATATATTCGTAAATAACTTTTTTTCTTTCTTCTTCTTCTTTTTCTTCTTCTGCTACTTGTTCTCTGGGAGATTCTTGGGATTCCATTTGAAAAATGGGGGATTTTCCAGTGGTTTCCCCCCACCACATCGTTTCTTTCCCAATCCCAACGCAGACAAACACATTGGGAAATTTTATAACGCTTCGTTACGCTTCCGCTGTACAATAACGACCCACGCCGGCTCGTTGGGACTCGTAAAACAATTAAAACTCAACTAATCGTACGGACACACATGGAAACTATTGGCTCGAGTCCCAACTAAAAAAAAAATTATTATCATGAAAAATAGTCACGGGAATTCTACAAGTTTTATTCCATTTCCATCCCTCTCGTTGGTCTCATGGAATTGAAAAAACCGAACGGATAAACTGTATCAAAAAATGGTTCACTAGGAAATGATCAAAATTCTACAGATTACTTACACCCATATTCCAATTTCCATAAAATAAGGAAGACAGACGAAAAATCCTTTGTGAGTCTGATTTCTTCAGATGCGAGATGGATACAAGAAGAATGTTTTAATTTCAAACGGATTTGCGGGAGAACGATAAAAGAGAAAGAAGTGAGAGAAAGAGAGAAAAAGGGAGGAAGTCAAAGAGTCAACTTAAAAGAAATGGTTGGGGGGTTGAGAGGGGACGAGGGAATTGATGTAATTCATTGTAATGTGGCTATTTCCCCATTTGGAGAAAGTAATAGATGTTTGAATTTTCAATGGAAAGGAACACTGGCTTTTGATGGGAGTCTCATTGGAGTGTGAGTGAGAAAACCTGTCATGTTCAAGTCACTGGATTAATTATTCAATCCAAAGCTCACGCATGGACTTGGGGATTACAAAAGTTGAAATGATCATCCTTGTCGGAGCAAATCAATATGTACAAAGCCCCACCGTAATTCCATCTTCTATATCACTTTCCCTCTCTCTCTCTCCTTCCTCTTTTTTTCCACATCTCACTCTCTCAGAGAGAGTCTCTCTCTCTCTCTCTCTTTCTCTCCCATCCACAAGATTTGCCTACATACTCACACAATGCACACAGATACACACAAAGAATGAAAGAGAGAAATAAGCGAAGCTTCCAGAACGAAAAAGGTAATCCGTCTGGCCGTGGTTTTACAGCCACTCTCCTCTGTCCATCGACAGGATTTTCTATCGCACTCGTATTTATGTGTGTCTCCTCATATCTCTATGGTCTATCTCTATCTCTATGGCTCATGTCTATGTGCTCGTTGGGGAAAGAATCGTTGGAAAAGAGCTGGAGCTAATAGGATATGAAAAAGCCGACTAGTCGAATGCATTAATTCCATGAAGAGAGAAAGAGAGAGAGAAAGAGACGCGTCTTCTTTTTGCCCCCACACAGTGCTCGCTTGCTCTCGACTGTGTTGGCCATATTATATGAGGAGGAGAAAGTTTCGTTTCACCGTTCTATCTCACCCTGGGAAGGCTTAGTGGAAAGAATATCTCAGTGTGCTCAAATAGCACAGTCTCCCTATGCAATTTGTCATGAAAAGACTAGTTCTGGGGACATAAGAGTAATTGGGCTTCTATGCTCATCTTTTTACTCGTTCCCTTCCCTTCCCTTCTCTCTCTCTCTCTCTCTGGCGTTTTCATACTTTCTCGTTCCCCACATCCACATTCAACATCCACATGATCCTGCATAGAGAAAATCTAAGTAGGGAAACACACACACACACACATTCGACGACGAACACAAGAGCGCATTTCCACAGTTCCCCGTTCAAACACACAATCTATCCATGTATAAATACATATGAAATCCTGAGTGTGTGTACTCCGCCCCTCCTCAATAAGCTTCCTCTAAACTCATCTAAAGGAACGACAGTCTAACAAAATACACTTGTATAATCTATTGAGCAGATCTCTGAGGATGTGAAATGGGAAATGTGAATGCGCTTACTTCTCTTCCTCTTCCTTTCTCTCTTTCTCCCTCTCCCTCTCTCTCTCTCTCTCTCGTAGGTCAGATAGAGAAGAGAGAGAGAGAAAAAAAGAGGGGGAGATTGAGAGCGTAATGCATCTTCGACGACGAAGGAGAAACGAAAACGAAGCAATGGAAAATGGAAGAAATGTTTAACAGGGAAATAGTACAGAAGGATTTGGGGATTGTTATGCAGAAATTTCATATGTAATGTGGACGAGAGCGAGTGTAATTTTATGTAGGTTAAGAGTGTTGTTGGCGGTCGTGATGTCGAAGAAGAGAACCAGAGATCGAGAGCGAGAGAGAGAGAGAAGGCGACCGGGCGGGAAAGATTTGCTTGGGCAAAGGATTCGATTTTGCAACTTGGGGTCTAGCTGCTAGTGAAAGTGACAAATTGCCATGAATGATTTGTAGATATTTTATGAATGGTGAGTGAGAGAAATGTAAGAAGAGGGAAGAAGAAAAAGAAGAAGAAGAAGACAGAGAAGGGAAGAGTGCCGAAATAAAAGCCACCTGAGAAGGCAGCATTTTTTCTCCTTCTCCGTATTTTTTTCATGAAAACGAAAGGATGGAGAGTGAAAAAAGCAAACTCTTCCATTTGAACGCAGGCAGGCAGGAAAGGAGAATGAGAAAGGCAAAAGAAAAAAGGTAGAGTGAGTATACAGATGTAGCCTTATCATTCGTATATAGGGAAAAGTTTGTACATGCATCCAAGTTTCCTTGTCTACCTATCCCATTTTTGTGGCCATGTGTAAAAATGATGGTGACTACGAGGTTTTGAGAGAAGAGAGAAACCATGATGATATTGGACGAAACTGGACGTTCATAGTCCATACCGTGAACAAAGAAGGAGAGAAAAATATCAAAAGTAGTAAAGGAAAGGAGGAGAGAAGAGAAGAGGGAGAAGAGTAAGGAGCAAGTTGAGTGCGGGAACGATCTAAAGGATTTTTTGAATAAGGGAAAATAGTGCTGACTGGATTGGATGGTAGTGGTAGTTGGTAGTTGGTAGTGGATGGGGTAACCTATGCATGCCTCCCTAAGATGTGTATCATAAAGTATAGATAGGTCATAGGAGAATGAATGCGAAAACCACGCAGCGGGTGGATATTGATTGAAGAAAAAACTCTTTTGCAAAGAGAGAGAGAGAGAGAGACTGAGAAGTCTTTTCCCTAGAGATTTTTACTAGCTCCACACAGACACAGACACACACCCATACAAATACACACAGAGAGCGTACACAAGAATACATATTTGTATACATACTCTCACAGGAAACCGACTCAAGAGAAATGTTGAGAATACACATGTTCGCCTTTCTCCTTCATTCGACTCTCTCTTTCTCTCTCTCTCTCTCTTTTCTTTCTCCATCTCTTTCACTCTCACGATTCTCTCATCTGTCTATACTTTTATACCTTTAGTTTGTATGGTGAAGGGGGGAAAGGAAGGAAAAAACTCTTGAGGAAATGAGCCTCAAGAAAAACGACGGAGGAGCAGTGGAGAAAGAAAGGAAAAGAAGAAGTCGAAGGAATTTTAATCTATCGTCATAACATAACATAACAAGTTTGGTGAGGGGTCAGAAGGGTCCCTCTAAATGATCCGTGTCGAATTTCCATGTAGACTCAGATTAACCTTTCCTCGTCTTGACTCACATTGACTGTTCCATCCATGCATCTATCCATCCATCCAATCCCAGTGTCTCCATGTCCATATGTTCATAATACTCTCCTGTAGGTACCTATTCTATCGTATCGTATGTGCTTGAGCTCTTGCAACGACATTCCACAGACTCTCGTCATGTCATCATTAGTAGGCTAATGTGAACTCATTTGATGACACCGTCGAATTTTTCAACCTTTTTCTTCTCGTCTCGTTCCCCCGGAAAGGAGGGAAACCATAAAGGAAAGCATAACCAATGTACCATCCCATCCTCTTCAGGAATGGAACAAGAGGATCGAGAAACGAGCTCAAGCTTCGCAGTATCAGTACTTCAGGACTTGACTGTGTAAGTGCGGTGAGAGAGAGAGAGAGTAAGAAAACGGGGGAAAGAGGAACATTACATTCACTATCTTTAGCCCAGTCAATCTTCATTAGTTAGCTCAACTCTCTCTCTCTTTCTCTCTCTCCTTCTCTTACTCTCATACCAAGATCATTTACTATTACAATGTTCCATGTAAAGATATGTAGAAAACAAGAGTAGAAGATGAAGATCACACTCACCTTTCCTTCTTTTCCCTTTCCTATATATTTTTACCCTTCCTTCGTTCCGCGAATTTCCTGACTCTGACTCCTCTTAATGCCCACCCATATGCCTTCCTGCCTTCCGTTATTTTCCCTGTCTATGTCTCTGACTTTGTCTATCTCATCATCATCATCATCATCATCATCATCATCATCTAGAAACGACAAGCTCCTTCCAAAAAATCTACATGATATATTTGAATTTGGTTAATTCTAAGACTTGACGCAATTGACAGTTCCAGCTGCTGGGATTATTTATTCTAATGAGTCATTAGAAATTACTGTCAGGAGTCAAAATGAGTCCTTAGAAATCACTCCACCAATTTCCCTAACTGACACACTGAGAATAATTTTATCCAGGACACCAGCGGAACCAAACACCACCAAACCAACCAACTTATTCCATACGACGGCCTACAGATGATTCTCAAGAACCCTAAAGAGTCCTCTCCAGATAGATGGAAAGCCATTTACAAGTGATGCCACACCGTTTCACTGTGTGAAGAGTGAAGAGACACGATGAGAGTACAGTGACGACAGCAGGTAGAGAACCAAACGAGAGACAGAGAGAGAGAGAGAGAGAGAGAAATGAAAAGTCGTATCGTATCGGCAAAAGAGAAAAGGAAAGAGAGAGAAAGAAAAGAGACAGAGAAGGGAGGAAAACGAGGGGGGAAAGTAAGAAGTTGAAGGTAAGTAAGTGAAAATCAGATAGAGTCCAAGGAGGAAGCCAGAAGGTCCAGAGTGACAAGCATGAAGTGAGATGTTGCCATCGATCCACAGATTTTCTCTCTCTTTTTCTCCCTCGTCGTACGACCATCCCAAAAATCCAATCGCTTCACACACTTCAAGGCCTGCTATATTGCCCCATAATAGACTTTTTTTCCCTTCACTCAACTAAAACTTTTTCTCTCGTCCGCTTTCTCTCTCTCTCCCTCTCTCTTTCACTCTCGCTCTCTCTCGCTCTCTCTCTAAGTCAAAATCAAGTTGAATGAAAATTTCCTAACGATAAGTGCATACGTACATTGAAGGAGTTTGAAATGGGTCTGTGTGTATGACATTACAGGACTTTGAGAATCGTTGGAAATTGCTCAAAAGCTCTCTCTCAAAATGATTTGAATGAGCCAACAAGCTGTATTTCGGTATTTCTCTCTCTCTCTTTCTCTTTCCTCTACTTTCCTTGTCCTCTCTTCTCCTGTACAGTGTACAGAATGACTGCAGACATGGAGCGAGAAGAAAAAAAGAAAGGAAATATTTTTTTGTGGGAATGAATCAATCAGAACTCGGCAGGAACAGAACGTATTGATTGTTTCAAGTTCCAAACCAACAAACTATTCTCGCTATCTCAACTCGACTCAACTCAACTCTCTCTCTCTCTCTCTCTCTCACTCACTCACTCAACCCACCAACGAACCACCCAACTCACTTCATTACGCTCGCTTGTCACTATCTGAATATCTTTATTTTCAAAGTTTAATCTCCGAGAGATACCTTCCCCCGTACTCTCTATGTACTATATAGGGTACTGCAGACACAAAATATCCCATGCACAGATACAGTGAAAGAATATTGATATAAAGTAAAGTATTCTACGTTTTAGGTTTACGTTTTCAGTTTCAGTTCTGAGTACAACATATAAATTCATTTGGTCATTGATTTAGAACGGGAGAGAGAGAGGGAGAGGAAGAGAGAGAGAGAGAACGATAGAGTAAAAGCTTGGAGTTACTGTGGCTACTGTCATACTGATACAAAACGTACAGATACAGCTTAAACTTTCCCTATCTCAGCTAAATATCATGAATAGATTCATGTACAATTTACAAACGGCTGGTCACTAGGGACATTTTCTTCTTTCCCTCTCCTTCCTTCACAACTATCATGTTCCGTTTGTTAACTTGTCCCATCTGGATTTCAGCTAGTAATTGCACACACACACACACACACTAAAATTCTACCACATACATACATACAAGAATTTCCATTTCCCATTCCCAATGGATTAATACATTTATAAAATATTCACATTTTGATACATTCCAGTTTGTAATTATTATTATTGGACATGGAAATGGAAATCAGTCTATTTGTTTTTGCAAAGTTCTATTGTGACCGATTCCCTTGCAATCCCCAATTTGCCGTTTTCAACCAGAAATATTATTACAATAGACAATTTTTTTAACTTTATTTATTTAATGGAGTTTGTACATTCACTGGAAATTTGAAGGGAGTTTATATAAATATAAGATATAATATACTTACATGAATCATTTATTTCTGTTCTATTTTAAACATTTAAACAAGAGCAAAATGAAAGAAAAAAGGTTTGTAGCGTAATTGTCATCATTCATAAAATGCTCGTAACATAAATTTAGTGAGTGTTCGAATGCCGAGATGCCGAGAGGGGAGGAAAAGGTGAAATCTAAGATGAATGGAACAACAATGAAATGGATGAATGAGCGAGAGCATTGTTCTGACTAAAATATTAATGATTCGATGGGAAACGGAGATTCTTTGTTTTCCAGTGAGTGCTGCGTTGTCGGTCGGTTAGTCGTTGTCGGAATTCGAGACCAAATCCGAATCTGGATGAACTGGAAAATATCCACATTTCTACACCAAATTGAAACCGAGTGAATGTTCATAGACTATGGACGCGTACAATGTCTTTTCCTTGTCCTCTCTCTCTCTCTCTGGCCACCACAACTCTCAAGAGAAAGAGAGCGAGAACAAGAGCGAGAGCCAAGCTCACAACTTACCGCTGCTGTTCTCCTTTTATCTTTGTCAATTCCATTTATTTGGTGGACTTTCCCAATGAAAATTTCATCCACTTTCTATTTCCGTCGGTCGGTCGTCCTTGTATTTGTATTTGTGCACACACAAAACACACACACACATTTCCACTGTACTCAATTGTATATGGGGGAAAGTGAGTGTTTGGAAATTGTTGTAACGAGGACAGACTGTTCCCTTTTACTCCCACGTTTAGTTCAAAATATCCAAAATCCAGACAAACCATTTGGATTTCTATTTCTATTTCATTTCTGTTCCGCTCTTTGGTCTATTCACAAACTCTTTTCATTCCCATTTTCCCATTTTACCTACAAGTTGCAAAGGCAACAAGAAGAAGAGAGGAAAAAAACTGTGATAGAATTTTCCTCGTCGAAACAAAATGTATTAATTTTACGAGAGTCCTTTTGGTCTTTGTATTGTGTATTTTATTGCCTTTCATTTTTTGGCTAAAGGCTACAAATAGACAGAAAGTACAAAGGACAAAGGAGAGAGAAAACTAAACAAGAACAAGAGCAAAAAAAATACGGCATTTGAAAAGCTTCTAGAAATCAGGTAATGTGTTTTGGAGAATATGACTTTAGTTTTTATTTTTGTGAAAGGAATATTTTAGTAGATTATTCAATTTGTGTCGTGTTATGTATTTCCTTCCTGCAATCCTATTTCTCTATTTTGCTTGTTTTGTTTTTTTTTACTCTTTACAGCTCTTTGTATATTTCTATGTAGTTATTTTCTTAAATACTCTCTCTCTCTACATATATTTTGTATTTATTGCTCAGTATAAAAGTAAATGACGGTTTTCTTGGATTTGCTTTGGTTCCCAGTGAAATATTAATAGAGAAAAAAAGCTGGGATAAAGTCAAGAATTCTTTGTACACGAATTTTTGAGTCTCGAGTCTCTTTTTTTCTCTCTCTCTGCATGTTTGTGTTTTTCTCCCGATGTGTGTGTGTGAGTGTACATGTGAATTTTGTGTGTGGGTAAGTGAAAAAAAAAGTTGTAGTACGGGAAGAAACAATAAGCTCTTTTGGGATTTGTAACTGGAGCCTAAAGGGCAAGTCCACGGAGGAACCAAAGCTCAATTTCCAGAGAAATAATGTTGGGCCGGACAACAAAAGCCTCACGAATGGAGTACTGGAACAATGGCATCAACCATACAATACTCGGAATTCTTTCAATGCTTTCTCTCTTTCTTCTCTTCTTTCTCTTTCTCCCTCTTTTTTCCTTCCTTTCCTTTCAATAGTTCTTGTTCAAGTTTTCAATCAAGTTGGTCCGTGAAAAATGATTTCATAGTTATTAGCACATGTTCATATCCCCCAAATGTCAAAAGGTCTTACGAGTCCTGACCACAAAAATACTGAATACACAATATTCGCTCCTAGCCAGAATGAAAGAGAGAAGAAGAAGAAGAAGAAGAAGAAGAAAAGCAAACCTTTCAATTTTTTCTCTTTTAATAAATATTTATTATTTGAAAGTTGACTAGAAGTCACGAGTATTTTCCGTTTCTACACCAACCAACCGACCGAACGACCACCCAACCTTTACTACTACTACTATAGCAATAGGAGCAATTGCAACAACAGTCATATTTGCACCGGATGACTACGACGATATTCCAAGTGGATGCAGGTGAATGTGTCTGTGTGTGTGTGTGTGTGCATGCACACACTTACCGCATAGCTCCATCGTTTTTGCATACATGTTTCATTTACTTTCTCTTTACCCAACCACAAACCCAACCAAATGAAAACTTGAATATTTAAATTTTAACTTGATAGACACAAACAAACAATCTCGATCTCCGTTTCAGTTTCAGTTTCCGTTTCCAACTCTCCTATACAGCAGTTAACTGTTTGTAGTTTGGAATCTACTTCTACTCTCATTTCTCTTCCCTTTTACTCTCCGCTCTTCTCATTTCTTTCCTCTTCCTAAAACTTTCCTCCAAATGCAGATAAAGTAAAAGAATTAATTATTTATAAAAGTTTTACTTACAAAAATCCCAACACATTTCAACAAAGTAGTTCCCAAGTTATGGATATTTCCCCCACACACAAAAAAAAAGATTCAACAATTTTTTTTCTCTCTCTCTCTCTCTCTCTCTCTCTCGATTTAGCACCAAAATACGACGACAAGTTGATTTTAGATTGAGACAAGAAAATATCCAAAATCCAAAAATCCAATCACTGCACACTTGATCTACTCGTCTTTTTCATCACTGTTTGAAACTCAGGAAATCACGGTTGTTGAAAGGAAATGTTAAAATATAAACATTGAAAATCCAGTCGTTTCCACACTTTACACTGGTGAAAAACTCAGAGTTTTTCAATTCAATTCACTGTACAAAATTCTATTTACCTGGAGCACAACTCAAAATCCAAATTGAAACATTCAGCGGTCAAGAACAGTCAAAGTCAAAGTCAAAAGTCAAAGTTTGGAAGAAACTTGAAGTCTAACAATTTTTAGTTTATTCCTTTTTCCTTTGTGAAAAAGAAAAAGTGTGTTTCTTTTTTTTTTTTTTTGATAAAATACTTGAAAATAGATGGAAATTTTTGTAGTTTGCACACACACTAAAGTTGGCAGCTGGAGTTGATTAATACGGCGTGTTATTCTTCGTTATTTTCCAGGGTATTCTCGTGGCTTTATGTGAAGATGAATTTTAGAGAAGAGTGAATGCCGTTCTGCGTACTGTCTATTCTGGGAGAGTGTCTGTATGTTGTGAGGGTTTGCACTAGACTGGAAACCTTTCCTCGTTCTATCCAGAGTAAACTTCATCAGATCCAAGCTTTGAACGTGCAAGAGGAGAAGTAGAAAGTGAGAGCGAGAGAGAGATAGAGAGAGCGACAGAGAAAGAGAGCAGAGAGAGTTTTAAAACATTGGGAGCGCGCGCAAGACAACCAAACCACCACGGTCGTTTCCCACTGAAAATCCCAATTCTCTCTTCTCTTGCTCATATCATTTAGAATCTAAAGTGAAAGAGAAGGAGAGAGAGCGAGAGAGAGAGAGAAATTTATGAAAATCAATCTTTTTGGTTAGGTTGAGGTGACTAAGGAGCACACAAGTATAAAAAAAGATAGAGGGAAGTCTCAAGCTGTGTGGTCTTGACTTTGGGAAGGTATTGTGGTGTTGGTCATTGCTTGATTTGATGGTTTGGGAACAACACAGAGATTTAAACCAAAAGAGAGAAAGAGAGAAAAAGAGATAAAGGAAAAATAGAGCAAGAGGGAAAAGAGATAGAGATAGAGACAGAGAGAAAGAGGCCCGAGAGTGAAAACATGCTGCCGTTTAACTATTCATTGAATGAGGACATTCTCACAGTTCAACCTTCCACACTTTATTCTGCCAAAATACTTTTTTAAACTGAATTCTTTCCCTTCTCTACTTTTTTTTTTGTTTTGCAAAGGCCGTCATCCATTCCATTTCATGCTCTGCTGTGGAGTATTAACGAGGTATAGAAATGGTCTGAGCCTGAGAAATGGAAATGAGAAGGGAAAGCCATAGAGAAACTAATCATAGGACCAAGATCAAGATGCAGACGACCACCTCACACACATTCAACCTATGTGCAGGCGCATACACAGGAAGTGAGTTTAAATTTGAGAGAAAGAGAGAGAGGAAGCAGAGGAGAGAAACTCACCATGGGAAAATTTACCATTCATTCCAGAACCAGCTCAACTTAATAAGGCGTTCATTTCGAATTAATTAGTTATGATTACTTTCATTGCTTTTCTCTCCGAGAAATCCAACTCACTTTCTCTTTCTCCTCTTCTTAAGACTGTACACAGGCAAGGGCAGTCAGCCAGTCTGGTTAGAGAAAATGGAGAATTGTCTCAACACTGAATCGTTTTTATAGAAGAAAATTCTCTGTCGAGTATAGAGAGAGAGAGAGAAAGCGAGAGAAAGAGAGTAGATTTACTCTCTTTCTCTTTCTCCTCTTGTTTACTCAAGCAATCAAAAAGGACTGAATGAATATCTTGAAATTCCTTATCGTCATTTTGCACAGTTCTCAATTCAATTTATCATACAAACTACTATCCGCTTCTTCAACCTTCTGGAAAGCTTCTTCTTCTTCTCCCTCCACCTCTTCTTCCACTCTTTCTCTTTCTTTTCCTCTTGTGATTCCAGAATCCCAACCAAAAGCATTCATCATTCAAAAAAAAAAATTCAATTCTCTCTCTAATCATACCATACGCTTTACATTTTATGCCTATATCTCACCCGGATTCTTCTATCTCTATCATTACCACTACACCTCCATCATTTAATATGTGCATAAAATAATACTCAAAGTAAATAACATGAGCTATCTTTAAATTCCGGCACCACATTAGTTTTTGTCATTCCAGACCGAGTTTTAAATTGATGACAAGTCCTGTTGTTTACTCTTATTAATTTTCAAATACACACTTGAGATTCTAAAAGAGAAAGGGAAAAGGGGGAAAGTTTCTCACATAGAAATTCTTCTACTAAGCTGTGGACAATTACTGTTGAAAATCAGGGGTATTTGTTAATTTGTAATTTGGGCGTAGAAACAGATGATGCAGATGGTGAATTCTTTTTTTTTTCATTTTAAGGGAAATCTAAAAGACTTAAAAGAAAGCCGTTGGGGAAAGTCCTGTAAAGCCGTGGTGATTGGTTATAGTAAATATGACGAGAAAGAGAAAGAGAGAGAGAGAAAGGGGAGAAAAGGGGCGAGTAATGTGGTGAGAAATAAAAGTATGAGCGGTTTTGTTTTACGTTTAACGTGGAACTTAACAGTGGAGTATTATTATGGAGCAAAGGGAACATTTGGGCTTGATTAAGGTGAATATAATGATAAAGTTGCATACCTTGAACCGAGGCGGGAATGGGTTCTCTTCTCTTCTCTTCAAACTCCCTCTCGTTCTCTCCCTCTCTTTCGCTCTCCCCTCACCCTTTACTACAAATGTGGCAATAAAAACATTGCTTCTGGCCAGATGTGTGCAAAAGGCAGTTTTTCCTTGAGAGTTGTAAATCTCTCAAAAACTCTCTTTCATAAATTATCATACAAAGCCTCTGCGATAGGCAAAAGTTTCAAAATACAAGAAAACCATACTCAACTTTTCTTCCTCTTCTTCTTCTTCGTCTTCTCGTTCTTTCTTGCATACTTGGTGCTCCGTAGCCCGAGAGTATGTACAAAAAGAGAGAGGGAGCAGACAGAGTCAGTTTGAACTCTTCTCGTCGCTCGTCCGCATATTCAACACCCAACTACATACGAAACATGGTTGCAGACTTAAAATGTAAGGGCAGCCCAGGTCGCACTTACTCACAGTCACACCAACACCCCAACTTCAAAACCCACAACCAACCCAAAAACCAAACTAAACAGCCAACCAACAACATTCACTGGCATCATATAGCAAAAATCATTGTTTTCTTCCACCAAAGAGCAAGGAGACGACGACCGAAAAAGAAGAAGAAGAAGGACACAACGACGAAGAAGAAGAAGACGAAGACGAAGTTAAGGGGGAAAGAAAGAAGAGGGGAACAATTCGCTCTCGAATAGACTTGCTGAGACAGCGCTGTCCGTTTTCTATGTATACTTCAAGTTGGTGGCCGGGAATATGAAGGCGATGGAAGGCGAAAGAAACAAGTCACGGGATTTATTCGGTCACTTCCACTCATCGATCCCTTCTTCTTCTCTTTCTTCTTCTTCGTCTTCTTGGTCCTTCCTTCGTGGCTCTAGCCTTAGCTCTTGATCAACCAACCTAAAACTTGTACTTGACCAACCCAAAGAGTTGCCCTTTATAATCACCAACCACTTACCTCTCTCCCCCTCTCTCTCTCTCTCTCTCTCTCTCTCTCTCTCTCGCCCTTCCGTCGATATCATGACAAAACCCACAGAGAGTGCAGTCTGCAGTCTGAATTTCATCCATCACGTCTCGAGTCTGTAGGAAAATCCATAATAAATACACAAATGCATGCGGAGTCATACACCATATCATACGAGCGAGGGGGAAGTCACGGTGGAAGGATTGATTTGTGCTGGTTTGCATGACCAACAAAGTTATTTAGACGTTCAACGTTCACTTCATGTCTTGTCAGGGTCGGGATATCCCCATATATTACAGTATACTCACAATATATACGCATATTCAAATACATACCATACAAATACAAGTACATATTGACTGGTCCTTCCAATTTCAATCCGAACTTGACTGGTTTTCATAAAGAGCGATCAAATTGTGGAGACGTCGTCGTCACCTTCCGCCTTTTCCCCCTTTCTCTGTCTATTTCTCCCTCTCTCTCTCTCTCTTTTATTCTTTCCTTCCATTCAACTGAACTGATATAATAGCTATGTGCTTTTTTCCTTCCACAGCTCTGACTTTTTCTTTCCCTTCTCTCCCTTGTGATCTCTCACATGTCGCCCGCCAATCATCATGAATATTCCAACCAAAAATAATTCTGCCAGCTCAGCTCAGCTCAGTACAGCACCACAAATCAACTCAACTCGACGCTTTCCCTGTTATTTTGGCATTTGACTGTTCGTGTTCGTGATTGAATCAATTTTAATTTTTCTTCTTTCATATTCCCCTTTCCGTTCTACTGATTGAAGTTGTTTTTTCCTGTCTCTCTCTCTTCCTCTTCTCTTTCTCTCACGTTTTCTCTCAAACAAACTAGAAAAACATCGTCAATTGAAAGTTGTAAGCAATTTATAAATTTACGTAAGAATCGGAAATCGGAAAAACAAATCGTACGAGTAAAAGAGAGAGAGAGAGCGAGAGGAAGTGAATTCAAAATTTTGTGGTGTGTAATGAATTTACATGCACAGACATGTGAAAAGATCAAAGACTACAAAGTAGGAAAACATCCAAAGAAATATGGAATGTTTTTTTGTATAAAGCTCGCCGCCACGGAGAAGGAAGGGAAAAAGAAAAAAATCCTCCAAACTCAAATTCGATATATGTGTATGTGAGAGACTTGTATGAAATGTGAAGGAATACTCCATTACTTATAACTGGAAACTGTGTAGGCCGTGGATATACAAACATGGACGGATTTTTATATAAGATAAAAATATGGTGTGTTTGTGTGTGTGTGGGAAAGGCCTGAAGGAATAGTGATAAGGACGGCTGGCTGCGACATGTTTAGTGGGCTAAGCCAGAGAGCCAGAGAGACTTGAAAAAGGACAATATTTAAATGGTGGATGAATTGATAAAGTTTTTTTTGTAGGGACTTTGAATGTTGGATTAGTTATTGAAGGTGTGATGTATGAGACGTTCCAGAATGAAAGAGCGAGTGAGAGAGAAAGAGAAAGAGAGTAGCAAACTCGTTTTCCTTTCCCCTTTTCCCCCGTTGACTATGAACCAAGTGAGAGAGACGAAGGAACAGAAAATATACCGAGTGCATGTGGATACAGAGAGAAGGAGAGAGAGAAAAGGAGAGAGAGAGAGGGGGAGCACAGCTTTTCCTTCTTTTAATGTCTTCCTCTTCCTAGGCAAGCCGAGCGTGAGATATTCTCTAACCCGACGTAACATTAGCCAACATTACCTACTCGCAACCAGAGAGAAATACAGAAGACCAAGGAGAAAGCGAGTATTTGTATATTCAAGTAGGCTCAGAATGAGAGAGAGAGAGAGAGAGAGAAGCATAGAGCGATGTGATCCATATGCATTTTGTAGATGGTGTAAGTTGGATAAAATCCATCTTTTTGCTAGAACTACAAGTAGAAAAAGAGTAGCGTCTTATGTCTCTTATGGGGCTTGCGTGTGTATTTTGTACACACCGGCTCAAGAGTTGTAATATCTTGTGTGTGTTTTTCTGTGTGTGTGTGTATATCTATGTGCGTCTCAAAAGGGAAGTCTAATAAGTAGACACCTAGCAATGTTTTATGACTTGCTATTTACGATTCTTTCTCACTAACATCCCAGCTTTCTCTCTTTTATAGTCTGGCTGTTGGGCTGGTCTGTGTGTTTTAGTTTTGGTGACAATCCGCCTTCTTTCCTTCTGCTTTGCGTTCTCTTGTTTAGTTGGTTTTGGTTCTCGTGTTGATGTTGATGTTGATGTTGGTGCTGGTGGGAGCATTCAGATACTTTCTTTTTTGAATTTATTTGTATTTGTATTTCTACTTGTCTCTGTCCTTGTTCTTCCCCTTGTACGCTTATGCTAAGGCTAGCAAAATGGAGTGAAACTCCCATGAAACGATGACAAAGTGGACTTTGGATTTCCTCCATATCTCCATGCATATTTGTAGTCGTATACTGGAAAATTCAAATGCAAATGTAAAAGCAAATGGCTTGATGGAGGATTTTACTGGTCAAAGGTGAAGCTGAGAAGACAGTCCTTGTCTGTTGTGTACAATGGAATGTACATGTGCGTGCAAACACTCACACTCACACACAAAGACTTTCTATAGATATATACAGATGGATGTATAACCATAGAGAAATTAAAGTTGCCAGTCGCGCCATTACTTGTAGTCTCTTGGGAGACTTATTCGTCCTGTTCTTCCGTCCCCTTTCGATGACAACCAATGAAATTAAATCGCCCTGTAATGTCCCAATAAAAATTGCCATACTACATTTCCCTTTCGACATTTCTATCTAAATAACAAGAAGGTCCACACCATAGCCAAGCCAAAGAGAGAGAAAGATTTCTCGAGAGATATCACACGCCTCTACGCATACATACAGATATATGAACATGACAACACTCGCTGGCGATGACGAATACAACGACTCAACACGCATATGACTTTCTCTCTTCAACCCTTCCTCCGTCGTCATTGTCATCGTAGTTTTTGTCGTGATCGCCATTGTCATGGCCGTTGTTCTCGTCAGTCATGGATGATGTAGGCAATTCTCATTCTCGTTTAGAGAGAGAGAGAGAGAAAGAGAGAGAGAGAAAGAGTGGGGGAATTGGGGGGGGGGAGGGGGAGAGTGAATGTTTGTACTGTGGACAGCCCACTACATTGTGTCTGATGGGTACCTTGTTACAAATTAGTATTTTCATCGTTGCCATTACGCTCCTAATCGTAATTTGGGCTGTCGCATTATCAAAGTGAAAGTGATGCTTAGCCAAATTGAATGAAAAGACGAGAGAGACAAAGAGAAGGAGAAAAATCTAAACCTAATGTCCTTTTTTTTGGCACGGTCACCGGATGTAGTCTGACCCTTATGGTCAATAATTGTTTACATTTCTCAGACACTTGGAAGATATATGATTTCTTGGGATGGGCTCTCTCTCCCCCACCATGTACAACATTCTCCATACAAATACATCCATACACGCAGTAAAAAAAGAAGGAGCCGGAGAAGAAGAAGAAGAAGAAGAATGAAAAGTAGTCAAGTGATAAGGCAGAATTGGACTGTGGATTTAGTTTTGTAATAGACAGGGCCTTTCCAGAGAAAAGACTTGGGACGAGGAGAACGGGCGAAAGAGAGAGAGAGAGAAAGTTTTGAGTGGAAACGAAAACTTTGGTAGACATTGAAAAGTCCTCTCATTCAGTTGGGGGCTTGCTATGGATTCCATTCTACTTGCACTATTTTCCATGGTAGTCCATAAATTCAGTAAAAGGCTAAGACGAGTGACGATAAATTACCGGGAGAGAGAGAACCCCGGACTAGAGATATAGGAGAGCCTCTCTCTCTTTCTCACTCTCGCTGAGGAGCAAATGCAATGGACATCATGTAAACCCTTCGTATATAATAACATACCTTACATATACTAAATGCAGATGTGACTCTTCTTTCTCTCCTTTCACTCTCTCTCCCTCTCTCTCTTGGTGCTATCTTTGAAAACTTCTCCTCTAATGTACTACTTTCATCTACTTAGCTATTGCCGTATATTCACTATAGATTTATTCTGTCCCAGACACCACCCCGACCAAGACCAAGACTTACACATCCCACCAAACTCCACTGACATGACAACTACAGGAATCCGGAATTCCAATTCAAATCAGAATCGGCATAGAAATATCTTCAAAATTTATTTTCCTAGAATGAAAATGAAAATGTCTCCCCTCTCTCTTCTCTCTTTCCACTCTCTCTCTCTCCATTCCATTTCATTCTCTCATATAAAACTTATCAAGTCCCTCAGTGAATGTACAAGGAGAAGAGAGAATAGACAATATAGAAAAAACGTGTAAAAACTGTGAGAGAGAAAGGAAAAGAAAATATCAGCTGGATTACTCTTCAATTCATTCACACTCACACACACATTCTTTCTCTCTCTTTTACTCCCATGAAACCTGAAAACTTTGAAATCTTACATAAATGTCACAAATGAATAAGGAGAACGAAGGAAGACAAAGCAAAGAACTCGCAAGTTCTTCTTTTTCTTCTGCTGCTGCTGAGTCTTCTCTCACTTTTAATGCACTACATCCTTTCTCTTTGGTCACAATTAAATGCTTTCTTTATCTTGCCCATTCTTCTCCTCTTTCTTTCCTTGTTATTCCCTCATCCCACGCTTTGCATCCTAAGCTCACATTAAGACTCACAATAAACACAGGTTTCATCAGCAAAGACAATCAGGGAGGAGAAAATACACACACGGAGACAGAAATAGTCGCAACACAAAAAGCTTTCACAAGGTGAAAGTTTGGAGAGAGTGTAAACTTGGATGATGTTGGAGGTTGGAGACTCTTTTAGAAATAACGACAGGCAAGCGTCGCCAAGGACTGCAATATTCTGTATTCGTTATTTGCCACTGGAAAATTCGGAAGGAGTCATTGAATGGAATTGAGTATGGATACAGATTCAAAGAGAAAGTGAGAGAGAGAGAGCGCTGGGGATAATGGGAGTTAGAATGTGTGTTGTTATGTAGGTCACATAGAGAGATACAGCTAGAGACGACTGACTCGAAACATATTTGTGACATATTAGTGAATCGGTAGGTTGTGAGACGGGGAGGAGAGAGAAAGAGAGAGAGAGAGAACTGGGGAAGGATTCATAAATCTCCTGGAGTTGGGAATTTACGAGAGGATTTTTGTACGAGGGAGCATTGGAATATGTTGATCAATTTAGTGAACTTGAGCCCGTTAAACTTCCATAAACCGAGTTAGCCATCGCATTACAAAGTGCGGGCCTGGAGAAAACTTTTCCGCAATGATCTCATAAATATTTAGATATCATCCCAACACTACTCCCCGCCTTCCTCTCCTCCATCATCCAAAGCTATTCCACGATTCCCTATTCTTCTCCCTTCTCTTCTCTCCCAACCAGTTTCAGTCTCAGTCTCAGTTTCACTTTTCCCTCCATAACAATCCTCCCTCCTCTCCATCTCCATCTCTTTCTCCACTACACACACACACACAGCTATAATATTACATATAGGGAATATCTAATATCTCTATCTCTCTGTAGCTCCTTGGTTTCCTCTCGCCATTTCCTTACGTAGTTATGTAGACACACAGACAAAGATACAAACTGTAAACTGTACCAAAGTCGTCTTTATTCCTCCTTTCAAGGCGGATCCACTGGCTCCAAATAGTCCCATGTAAAATGTAAGCAAGAGAGTTTGTCTCCCAACTACCAACCAACAGCAAAGAACAGAACAGAACAGAAACAGACTCACATTTCTCACATGCTCTCGTCACCTTTACAACCATCTCAATTCCTTGGGAGAAAATCCATGTCTACCCAAAAAAAAAAATACAATTCAATTCTATTGCTCAAACTCCCAAAATACAAATACGAACACCAACTGTACACTAGCACTTTCATTTTACATTTGCTTGTCCTACACACATTCTTCCTTTCCGTCTTTTTCTTCTGACTCTCCTTCGGTTGCTGGTGTATCTCAAAATTCCAAATTCCAAATTGGCATTTTCATACACTTTCATTTCCTTCCTCGTCAGTCCATCCGTCAGCTCTCACTCTCAAGTCTCTTCTCTTCTCGTCTCGTCTCGTCTCAACTCAACTCAACTCAAATTCTATTCATGGACTGAATGCATTATTCAGTTTCACTTTGTACCAACAACAATGTGAAATGAAATGAAATTGTGAGCCTTTCAATCCCAAACACTTTCTACATCAATTCATGCATTAAATAGTCAATGCCAATAGGCCGTTGTTGCACATGCACAGTCTTCTCAATACTCAAGTTAATTGCATTTCCCTTTCACACACACATACAAAACCACTTTAATTTTGCAAATACTTCCATCGAATTCCTTCAATATCTTTGTCTTTGGCAAGATTTCAAAGAAAACTGGAAAAACGGATGATTTGTGATGGAACTGAGTTGAAAAAGTCAACTTTCTTTCACATTGGGAACTCGGAGAGCTCTAGCGCCGAGGAAAGAAAGCTCCAGGACATTCGGCTCAAGGTTCCGCTGGACTTTCACCAGATTGAGTTGGAGTAGCTGGATTTGAAGAAGAAGAGAGTGAAAAGATTTTTTTTACAATTACTAGAGGAAAGCTCCAAGAGAGGAAACCAAGTAGCGAGGAGAGAGAAAGGGAAATGCTATAAAATAAATAGTAATCCAACCCAGACATAGAAAGTTGACTCGAGTCATTTCCTTACCTTTTCTATTTATATTTTGTACGTACAGAATTATAAAGTGATTTGAACGAGTGTCTCTGTATGGCACAAGTTGTATGACTAGCTCAAATGAAAAGAAATTATTTCAAGAGGATGATGGAAAAAGACAGAGAGAGAGAGAGAGAGAGAGAAAAGGGAAGAGGAGGGGTAAAAGAAAAAACGAGGAAGTCTGCATTATATATTTTTCTATATTGGAATGCCTTACATACAAGCGTTGATTTTTTTCACTTGAATCTTGGAAAGGAGAACGAAAGTGAGAGAGAGAGAGAAAGTAAAGTAAAAAAAAGTATGCTGTTTTAGTAGTTGTGTTGGGTTGGAGTAGGAGAGTTGCAGTAAAATAGAGGGTTGGAGCATTAGGAGAAAACGGTCCTAGTCTCGCTTGGTTGGATTAATAATTCCAGTCACATCCGTAGGAAAAAAGAATCAAGAAATTTCTAATCTTTGCAGCACGGCCCCACATTATCGTCTTTGGGACATGATTTCAAGGATGAATGAGCTGCATCTTAACTTTTTGACATTTTATTCCGAGTTCCGGGAGTTGGAGAGAGAGAAAGAGAGAGAGAGCACCTCGCTCTCACTATATTTCTCCATACAGTTTATGCTTATATATATATATATCCGTAGTTGGAGTCAAAGCAATTGTACACACAGGAACTGATTGCATGCGGAGGGGCTTCGATTATGACTATGACTAGAACATGAGTCTTCCTCGTTCTCTTCATTTTCATTTTCTCTCATCTCAAATCCGGAAGATTCCACCCCGACAAAAAAATCATCTCACTTAGTCTGGATCTTATCTTTGGATTTTGGATTTGAATTTTGAATTTCACACACACTCACATACACTTTGAGAACGTAAATTCACTCATCGTCTCTCAAACAACTCGACGACGACGACGAAGCTCATCGACAGTCTCTGTGAATCTGTGGACATCTCTGGATCTTAAAGACTTGGAAAGCAAGAGGAAAGTAACATATACATAAATGTATGTACACGTGATGAAACTCTGAATGATTGTAATGTGATAAAGTCCACATGACTAACTATAGACGACTCACCGTCATCCTCATATTAAATGAGATGAGAGGAGACCAAAGTCAAAGTTACATGTCATGAACATGAGGGGCGGGAAAAGAACTATGAGCAAGTTTTTAAAAAGGGCGGAGGGGAAACTAAAGAGAGGGGGGAAATATGAGGAAGAGGAAGAAGATGAAGACAGAAATATCGTTTTCCTCTCACTTGGAAATTCCTCGAAATGGAAACATCAAAGAAATAGTCTGTGACTCTACAGATAAATGCTATCATTTGAGTTCCATTCAATGGTTGTATGTGTGTCTGGAACTATAACTGTAGTTGTTCATAGGAGCAGTACAGACTATAGACAGAGTAGAAGAGAGAGAGAGAGAGAGAATAACGTGAGTGTGTGTCCTAAGTGTCGAGTTAAAATTCAAAGTTTTGTTGGTGATGCCCAATGCTTGGGCTTCTCACGGCTTTTCTCCGCCTCAGATTTGAGACTTGAGAATTAAGGAGTGAAAGAGAGTAAGAAGAGTAAGAAGAGAGGCAAGAGGAAGATGAAAAAGGGTGAGAGTTTTATTAAATGTCAGTGGTCATTTAGGCAAAGGCAGCCCCACGAAATGAAGCCAAATTTTGACAATAAAGGGCTTTGATTCTCAGCCAATTTCCCTCTCTCTTTCTGCTCTCTGTACTCGTGTATGAACAGATATGTGTGTGAGTGAATGTGTGTGTGTCGTTCATGAGAAAACCAGGACACCCATTGAATTTTATATGAGAAGTTGAGGGGAAAACGTCAAGACTTCTCAGACTCAAACTCAAAGACGTTGGTGTATAAAACGTCTCTATGTGGAACTCACTCTGTGGGCTCTGAGCTTTCTCTTCCTCTTTCTCTTCCTCTTTCTCCCTGTCTAAAAAAAACGTCTTACGTGGATATATGAGAAAATATAAGTGAACATGTAGACTCTCGCTCCTTTCACTTTCTTGCTCTCTCTCTCTTTTTCTCTCCACGTTATGATTCTCGAAAAATGCGAAATGGCCCATGAAGAAAGAGAAAAAAATAAAAGAGCTAAAAGAAAAGAATTCTGAGGGGTTCTGAATTAGGACGTCACTCTTTCGCCTATAAAAATGCGACACAAAAAACATATTCAATATCACACTCTCGGATGATTCTCATATTTCTCATGGCCTTTTCTTACTCTTTCTTTCTCTCTCTCTCTCTCACTTTCTCTCTCTCTCTCTCACTTTCTCTCTCTTTCTCTCTCCTTCTCTCTCTTTTTCCAAATATTTATCTCTAAACATTTTTCTTCCTTTTTTTACGTCTTCATTCTCTCGAGTCCGGATTCAGAATTCAGAAGATGGCCCTTCCATTCCTTTCCTCTTTCTCCTGCTGTACTTTCACTTCACAGTTGTAATTTGAGGTTCTTCTCTTTCTCTCTCTTTTTCTCATTGCACACACACACAAGCATACAGCATGAAGAATAAAGATGATGGTGAACCTGGATATGGGGAGGGGGAAAATCCAGAAAATAAATTCCATTTCATAGAGTAAAATTCATGAGATTGACGACGACAATGTTTGTAAGTTACGATTGGATTCCATTTGGCAAAGATTTTCATTGGATGACTCCCATTTGATCCAAGTCAGAACCACACAAGACCCATAAGAACCGCAAGCACATGAACCACCACACGACATAAAGATAAATAAATATGAAGATGAAGAAGATGAGGAAGAAAAGGCATTGGAAATAAATAGTATTGGCCTCAATGACAAGCCCTATAAATGTAATGTCAACATTTTCATCCATATTTTAATCCAATCGTTTTTTTCTCCCTCTCCTTCCAACAACTTGCTTTGATATTTGATAGATTTTCGGATTGGAAACATCAAAACCTTGTTTTTCATTTTGATATCCCCTCTCATATAGATTTTTCTTATGGCGTTCTTACAGCTTTCAGATTTCAGATGATTTCCAGAGAGTTGGGAGTTTTGAGTTGGCTCTCTCTCTTTCTCTCTCTCTCTCCGTCTTTCTGTCTCTTGGAGAGAAATGTTGGAACTGCTTTGGAACTTTGAAGATGGAGAGAAAGTGTGTGTGTGTGTGTGTATAATAATTTTAGATTTTGGAAATGAAATGAGAAAATACACATGGAACAAAGTCGAGAGAGAGAGAGAGAGGGAGAGAGATTGGAATAAGTTGGGGAAATATCTAATGTGAGGAAGATATGTAGATGAGAGTGAGAGATATTGTAAATGGTTCTCTACTCATTGGATTTGGAGATGTTGGTTTTTGGAAACGATGGAGGGAAAATGATCTCGTCTGGTTGTTAGCTCACTCCATTCATCTCGTGTGACTAGTCATTTCCAACTGGGATAAATAACTTGCGAATTGAGTGAGTTTCTCTCTCTCTTCTTCGCTCTCTCTTTCTCTTTCTCTCTCTCTCTCTCTCTCTCTCTGGGATAGATTTCCATCTGCGAGTTGAGTTAAATTGGAGGACAGATTCCATCACGGGCAACCTCCACAACTTACTCTACAATTACATTCTCCTCATGCACTAACTGTCTTTGGTTCTGTCTCTCTCTCTCTCTCTTCCGCTCTCTATCCTTCTATGACTACACATATGGATTTGGATATGGCTACGGATTCAGTGTATTTGAGTGGGTGGATTGGATGTGTGTGTCTACGAGCATTCTTCTCTGTCTTCTCCCGTAAACGGCTTATCAACTTCTCCTTTCCTTTCCATTCCTTTTCTGTCTATCCCTTTCTCCATCTACTTTCTACTTTCACTTCAACATGATGCAAAAGGTTCAAAAGAGTGAAAGGGAGAGCGAGGCAGGAGAGAAGAGAGAATAGGACTAGCCAGTTATTTTTTCCTACTTGGTCCTGTGTTGTATTTGGGTTGTTGTTTCCCTCTTGTCACAGTCACAGTTCATATTTCACAAAATGCCCAATGGGAAAGGGGCAAGGAAGAGAACCTTCAAAATGACATAAGTTCATTTTACTTTTTCTCACACCCCAAGGAGATTCATCACTATGTCACGGATTTCTTGCCACACACATACACGCATTACACACACACACCTACTCTCTTTCATTTTCTATCTGTATCCACACCCACATAGAGAAACAGAGAGAGAGAGAGAGCCTACATCAAACAGACTCCAAATACATTCATGGCCAACTGTACACACAATCATTTCCTCTGAAAATACTTTTTTCCTCCTCATCCTCATCCTCATCTTACCTTTCACTCGCTCTCTTGTGTGTGCGTATTCCCTTAAACCTTTTTACTTTCCTTCCCTAAAGAAGCAGGAGACAAGGAGAAGATGAGAATATGAGAGGAAATCCAGAAGAAGAAGAAGAAGAAGATGAAGAAGAAAAAAATAAAAGGAGGAATCTTCTTGTAGACGATGGGAAGGAAGGATGGTGAAAAAATCAACACTTGGAGATGGTTTCCAATGGAGAAGAAAATACGACATTTCTTTCAAATTCTTCACATTCACGTCCACAATACCTGACCTATTTTTGCCCTATCAAATAACTTCCGTTGCAAGTCTCAAAGTCGTGATCCAAATAATAATAATAATACACATCAAATCTCAACTGACTCATTCTTAGTCTGTCTGCCTATCTGTACTCTCTCTCTCTCCTCTCTCTCTCTTTCTACTCCTTCCCTTTAATATGAAATAGAAATAGAAAAAGAAAAAAAAACTCAACCAACCAACAGAAACCACAACGAGCACTACAAATACTAATAGAAATTTAATACCAAATCCGAATTCGAATCCAACAACTTTTGTACCTTTTACTCTGCTAAGCACGCAACATGGCAGAAAATCCTCTTTCCTTTTCTTCCACTTCTTCTTTTTCTATACAAGATTTCTATACGGAGAATCAGGATGACGAGAAAGCTGAAGAAAACAGTCTTTCATTTTCCCTTTCATTTTCTCAATTTTCTTTTACCGGTGAAGATTCAAGTGTCAATATACTCGTTTGAAATTTTAATTGTAGTTTGTAGCTTATTTAATCAAATGAGAGTCCCAAAATGTAATCAATGTAATGTAGTAACAATACTGCAGGTTTTTTGGTGAGCCTGTCTCCCGTGTCTGCCGTGTGTAATTGCAGGGTTATTTGTTGTAAAGATGGTGAAGGGCGAGAGAGACAAATGGGAGAGCGTAAAAAAATTGGTTTGATATTTATGAAATGAAATGGTATAAAAGATTTAGTGGATGCCGACGTGTTTTCATATATAACATAACAAACAAAGTGTGAGGCTCTGAGCTACAAGTATACATACACATCTATCTATCCATATCATCTCTTTCTCTACTTCTAATTCTACTTCTACTTCTACTTGTATGTTATCGTACATATATGTATATATCTGTATGGGAAGAGGCAATGGACTTTTCATTTGAATACGCTAGAAGACCTGCGTGGAAACAATATTCCTATCCGGTATATTTCTTCTCTCTCTCTCTCTCTCTCTCTCTCGCCAACTCTCTCACTCACTCTCTCCATCACACACAGTCCAACTTTCCCCTCACTCTCTTACACACTTCCAATTCGCTTTTTCCATTTCTCGCTTCCCCAGTTGTAACACCAACAGACGGAGTATAAGCAATTGCGAGATATTTGGTTCGGCAGTGTAGCTGTGGCTTTTTGGATTTACTAAAGTCTCTCGACGTGGAGAGAGAGAGAGAGAAAACTCACATTCATCTTGACACACTCAACAAAGTCTTTACAGTCGATTCCACCAACGTAATCATGTGACCTTTTCAACGACCATCAAACAAGGTAAGAGAATTTTTTCATCTCATTCATTTCGACACAATTTTTTTCTTTTTCTCCTTTCCTATTTTTTCTCCATCACAACTTTCTCTTAGTATATTTCCAATTTTTTTCTACATGTTTTTCCCCTTCACATATTTTAATAGAGAGAGACATGTACATATTTTGATTCTGACTTCTGACTCGCAAAGGAAAATACCTAGAAAAACCTGTTCCTCATTACATTTCACTGCAATGGATGGGAATGGGATGGGAAGTATTCCTCATTCTCATTATGGAAGGCTTTTCAGTTTGTTCATTTCACCGTGGAATCTCGTGGATATCTCATGGCGAAGGAACTCTAATGGGTTTCCATTACAAATAACAACCGAATGCACACACCTGTTCCTCTTTATTTTTTTCAATAGTCTCACACACACATACACATGATGAAAGGAAACAAATTCACTCTTTACATTCCCCCCATATGCACTCCTCACATCCTCCAAAATATACAGAGCACCGAGATCCCGATTTTGTTTCACATGTGTACAGTTGAATGCAGATTTTTTCTCAAGGATTTTGTTTTTACGGCTGAGTGCAGGGAATAATTTTTTTTTATTTTATATACGAGGGGCGTTTCAAAAGTCATGGGAATTTTGGTTAAAATGAAACACTAGACTAAAGTGTTTGATGTCATGATTAAGAGCAACCATATTTAGAAGGGTACTGAAAATTTCATGGGAAAATGTTGTGAGGTAGAGAAACAAGAGTTTGGACAAGTTGAAAAATCGAAGAAAAAGTATAAAACACAAATTTGACGCAACGTCATGTCGTCAGATTTTTGTATGGGAAAGGGACTAGAGTGAAGGATATTCTTGAAGATTTGGTGGACGTGTGTGGTAATAGTGCTGTGTCCAGGGCACAAGTGTTTCGATGGGGCAGTGCATTTAAGTGTGGAAAAATTGACGTGGATGATGAACCAAGAAGTGGACCATCAAAATCA